>JAMRXY010000124.1:0-211195 GCA_024447195.1 Panagrolaimus sp. LJ2414 | reverse complement strand
ATCGATGAAATATCATTCTTTTTATTGTTATTATTGAAATAGAATTTAGTAAACGATAAAAGATTTAAAACTGCTGTAATACATGTGGATCCAATATAGGCAATTGTAGTAACGTTATAATGAAAATCAATTGCGCTTTGATTCTTTAAATTTATTCCAACAATATCTTTTGTAAAAATAAATGCTGCAGGCTCATGAGCTCTTGCACAAACATATATTGTTGGCAAGCCTACCATAAATATGATAAACCATGGGTGTTTCCATATGATATTTTGTTTTAGTGGAAGATAAACCAGTGTGAAGCGGTTAAGTGCAATCAAAGTATGTCCAAAAAATTGTATTGGAGTAAAAAATACTAATCCATTATAAATAATCGATGAAAAAATTTCATTTTTATAAAGATCAAGAAAAATATTGAATTCCGGAATTTTTCGTGTAATAATCAACTAAAATTTGCATATGTTTTAACTTATAATTACATAAAGTTTTAGATTTTATATCCCTGACTTGGTCAAAGAAACCAGAAATCGACTACCGTAATTGTGTGTTTAATACTAAAATTCTAAATTCTTACCATTAAATAATTCCCTAAATCTGCAATAATTACGATCCTTAAAATACCATAAAAAGGACCTTTGAATAATGCATTTCTTTTAGCAATCAATAAAATTAGCATAGAAAAATGAAAAATATACAGTAATGCTTCAATGGCAGAAAATGTAAAAAAGTATACGGTAAGTGCCATGTTTTAATATGTCGTTAAAAATTGAATAAAAAAAGAATTCTTTTTATTTTATATTTTCTAAGCTGTTAATTTTTATCTCAATTGTTTTAGCAACAAAAAAATGTTGGACTGTTTTTTAATCTTTCAGTTTTAATTAAAAGTTTTTTTTAATATTAGGTATGTGTCGGAAGCATGCATCAGTTAATCTAAATATAAATTTTTAAAAATTTTGTGGGGTAATTGTATTGTGTTATTACATGTTAGCTAAAGATATATTTTTTGTCCAAAGAATAAGAAAAATTAATTGCTTAAATTTTGCAAGAAAAATTTTTTTTAATTGAGGAAATTTTGGTTTTACAAAACGATTAAAACGGCATTTTTGCTAAATGAAAAAAGTGCATGTGAAATATTTTATTAGAGTTTTTGTTACTTATTTTCGGATTTTTATGTATCATTCTGATAATTAATATGAAGTTTTTTTAAAAGAATAGTGAACATTTTTTTAACAATTTTAATAGTAAAAAATTCAAAAATAAGCAATTTTTTGTTAAAAGTAGCAGACGATATCATGTGCTGTTCAAGTAAGGTGAAAATGGCATTTGGTCATAATGGCACCTAGAAATTTGCATAAATATTATTGAATAGTTCGGGAATTACATGAAATATGGTTTGATTGAATCTGGAACTAGCATATTTATCTCGTTGTTCCAGTGAGATTATTTTTAATACTTTGAAAATCACTGTTGAACATTTCAGCCATTGTAAGAATAACAAATAAATAATGAATACATCTTACTTTATTTTTAAAACCTGTGTAAATTTGAATCTTTTTTTTAATATATTTTTGATTTCATCCCGGAGAACAAAAAAATTGTAAAGAGTATGATTTGAACAAAATCATTTGCTACGAATTCCCAAAGCTGTTCTGCTATGTACTAAAGTTTTGTTCTTTTTTTCTAACTAAAAGCAAAAAATAATAAATTTAAGATTACTGTATTTTTCACAAAAAAACATTGTTATTGTTCAACGATAAATTTATGTGGAAATGTTGCAGGTTTTTTGTTTTCAGGAGTCCAAGCTTTGATCTTTTCAAACATTTTAGGAAAAAATAATCGACTGTCATTGGCTTCAGAAAATGTAAAATTTACGCAAGCTTTATCGTTAAGATTTTTCTGTAAAATAAATGTAGTAATAATTTATTTAATACTGCAAATAAAATCGGATACTGTATTATTTAAAAAATAATAATCCATTATTTTTTAATACTACAGTAACTTTGATCTTTAAACATACCATTAAAAATTTGTCCAAAAGAGTTATGTCGGGAATTTGATTTATCCCACTTAAATTAAAACGTTTAAACTTTTCTGAGAAATTTAAAGCAATTAATTTTTTCATTGTATTTTTTGTAACAAAGCAATCAGTGATACTAAAAAAGCAAACGGTAAATAATTATTAGTATCTTAAAACCTACTCAATAGCATATGCATTTAAAACACACGAAAGTATGTCTTCCAAAGGGGCTTGGGCATTGCCGTCATGGGACAAATAAATTTTTCTTACAACAGTAATATTTTTGAGGGTTCCAGAACGGGTCAAAATTGAAAATTCTTTCATGGTAAATTTTGAGTCAATTACAAGAAAAGTAGAAAGGAGATCACATCGAACAATTTTTGAAAAAAATTCTGTAACATTAAAAGCATCGGCAAGAAGCATAGAACCAGTGAGCCAAAGATTAGCTGGAAGTTGGGTCACTTGAGATGGATATAAACGATAATCATATTTTCCTCGATTTCTTGTTGGAAGGAGTTCTTCGTTGTCCAAACACAAACAATCAACAATATTCAAGGGAAATCGATCATAAAAATATTTACAAGTTTTGTGTAATTTTTTTAAATTCATTACACTCGCATTTATTGTTAAATATCGGATAATCGGAGATGGAAAACAAAAATCTTGAGTGATATTATATTTATCACTGATAATAAATTTTAACATTTTTTCCATCAATAATTATTTTGTTATTTTCTAGTCAATACACATGTGGCAATAAAATACAAGTCGAATTGAAGGGAAAGAAATGGCATTGATGCCAAAAAAATAATGAAAATGTTTTGCATGCTGTGGTTTTTAATTTTATTGATTTATTTAAAAGAGGCCTCTGCCACAACGTGATAGCAACACATCAATTTTGAACAACATGCTAAATTTATCTACAGTAAAACGTTCAAAAATAATATATTTCAACAAATTCAATAACACTTACCTTAGAGAAATAAATGATACATACAGTAATCAATTACAGTAATTCTTCATAATTTTTTCGAAGTTTTCTGGTTTTATTCACATATCGAGTTTCAAGGGATGTAATTTGCTGCTTAAATGTTACCACAGATGCCTGAAATTATTGAAAATTAACCTTTTTGATACTGTAGTAGTAAATCGTTACTGTTCAGAAATAAAAAATTTGCATAAAAATTGTAAATTACATTTTTTTGCTAACAAAAAATGTTTTGTTTCTCATCTCATTCAACCCATTTCGGCTGATTTGGTTGAAATAAAAAATCGACTGATTCAACAATTTTTTTAATCTTCAACAACAATGATGGCAATTTTTGATTTTTATGACCCAGAATTTTGGAAACTTTTTGCATTTATTCCTTTAATTTTTCATCTTGTTTTTATTTCTGCTTCAATTGTTTCATGTTGTGAGAAAAAGGTTTGTATTTTTTTGTTTAAATTTAATTTTACATTAACATTTTTAAGGCATCAAGAAGAGAATATCAACCTCCTCCACAACTCCAACAACAACAATCTCAACAAGTTGTTGATCAAACTCCTGCAGCTGCTGCAACCTCCCCTGCTCCTGCTGTTGAAGCTTCTGCACCACCAATGACTCCATCAACACCAACACCAAGTGCTCCACCATTAACTTCACCATCTCGTAAGTTACATATTTTACAAGTTATTGATGTTTTTGTAAATGTAATATTTTTAATTTTAGCAAATAATAATTCAAAGAAATCAAAATCTGCCAAACAACCGGTGAATATTATTGTTCAGACACCAGCTTCTCCGGCACCAGTTGTTCAACAGGTTCAATCCCCTGTTCAGGTTCAACAAGTCCAGCCTGTTCAAGTCCAACAAGTTCAACCTTTACAAGTTCAGCAAGTCCAACCTGTTGTTGTTCAACAAACACCCGTTGTTTATGGTGCAAATTATGGTTATGGATACGGATATAATGGATATTATCGACCTTATGGCTATGGATATGGATACAATAATGGGTATTACCGCCCATATGGATATGGATATAATAATTGTTATCGACCATATGGATATGGTTATAATAATTGCTATCGTCCTTACTACAATCATTGTAATTATCGAAGTAAGTTTTTTCTTAAATTTTGGCTGCTTTGATACATACTGTGATCAATCAATCATGAACTGGTAGATTCTATTTCATTTGAATTTGGTAACTTTTTTTTATATCTCGATGATCATGATTATTGATTGATTACTGTATGCATCAAAACCATTCACCTAATCTTAATCACTCTCTCTCTGTATTTTAGGATGCTAAACTGGATACTTGCAAAAGAATTTTCAAAATTGATACTTCCACTGACTTATTTTATATTGTAAATATTTGTAATTTTGAATGAAAGAATTAATAAAGTACTTTTCAAACTTACTTGAAATTGTTTTTCGTATTTTTCAAGTTGAACAAAGGTTTTTGCCACCTGTTTTCTGATAAATTCAAGGCGTTGTTCAAGTGAAGCCGAATCATCCAAATCATCATCGGAATTGATGCTTTCATCTTCTATTAATAAATTGTCTTTTCGAAGAATTGATTTTCCTGCAAAAGATTGATAAAGTTACGGTATCTATAGTATCAACATAAATAAATTACGGTAGCATTAATTACAAGATAAATAAGATTACGGTAGTAAGATGTAATGACGGATAAGACTACCATAAATTTTAAGACAGAAAATAACAAGCGAGATTACGGTATCACAAACACTGATAAGATTACGGTAATTTTTTATATTACAAACCTTTTTCAATTAGTAGTTTTTTGTCATCTGGATATTCGCGTAAAACTTCCCATAAATCTCCTTTTGTCAAGGAATATAAATCTGAATATCCAACGGATCGAATTGAAGCGGTTCTTCGATTTCCATTTTTATTTCCTCGAATATTCAAAACTGATAGTTCTCCAAAAACTGACCCCTCTTTCAGGGTAACGAATACTTGTTTTCCATCCTCTGAGACAACATCTAATTTTCCTTTTTTGATTATGTAAAGCTCCTGCAAAAAAATGGAATAAATTTGAATAAAATAAAAAAGTGATAAAAATAAAATTGGAAATCTGGAAAACTGGAAAACCGAAATTTTGAAATCAGCATTTTTAAAGGTCAAAATTTAAGACAAGAAACAAAATCGAAATATAAATTTTGTAAGACTTGGTTCAATGATGATGACGTCATTCTTCGACAAAACTATATAATTTTTAAAAAAATTCAACATTCAAATTTCTATTTTCGAGCAAACATGAAAGAAACATGTCCTTGAAGGCCTCCTTCAAATTCCCGCTTTCACCTGTGTCACAATTTTCGTTATTAAAAAAGTTATGATTCAACTTTTTATTTTTCTTCTCAAAAATGAGACACAAAAATTTTCATCTTTTTTGACAAAAAAAGGTTTTTTTCACATTAAAAATAATTTTTATAGCCCTCTTTTTTTTGAAGCTAGCTTTTCTGTTTACTTCTTTCTTTTTATCGAAGAAAAAGAAGAACTACAACAAATATGAATATGACCGATCGTTCGAAAAAAAAAGATTTTTCCAAAAAAAGCAGCTTCTTCTTTTGAATGAAAATAAGAAGAAAAATTTCCATAAAAAAAATTTATGTAACAAAATTTTTTTCAATATCGATAAATACATATTTATTATAAAACTAATGTCCTCTTTGGAAAGGTATTGTCTAATATTTATTGTTATTTTTGTTAGTTTTATTTCAACGGCAGCAGGAATTACATGTTATGAATGCCAAAGTAGTCAAGGTCAAGATTGTAAATATCATGGCCAAACCTGCGCTTATGGAATGTTTGGATGTATTAAAGTTGCAGCATATTCTGGGGGAGTTGATAAATGTAAGTATCATTTTATGCAAATTTTCGATCATCTTGATCTCTTTGGCATTGTCACCATAAATATTGGCACTTGCTAGAGTCGTTTCAACACTATTTTTAACATTTTTTAAAAAGTTTATTGACCCCCTACTGACTATTACTGTATCTAATCAATATTCAAATTACAGTGGGAAACTTCTATGACCAAGATCGATCTATTGTTATGATGATGCGGGGATGTAATATTTTACCAATTGGTGGTGTTGGTAAGTTCCTTTAAACAACCATTTTTCACCACTTAAACCCCATCAATCTTCAGATGCCTGTCAACAACAATCATTAGTTGGATATCGACTTTTGACATGTTATTGCTTTACAGATTACTGTAATGCTTCACCCTCTTCAAAAATACTATCTTGGAATTTATTATTAATACCTTTGCTACTTTTTATTTGGATTTAAATAAATAAATAAATAAATTTTAGTTAAAAACTTGCTTTTCCGATATCACCTTTTCGGCAGACATAATCCCCAGGGGAAAATAGCTGAAGTTGAAGTTTTAAAACAAGTTCATAGAGAAGTGTGGGTTCACAATCTTGAAAAAGGGCAACCTTTTTCAAAGTATCCATGTGAATATGAACAGCTAATTGTCCATGAAGCCTTGAAGGCAAAGATTCTGCGATCGTTGATTCATCAACTTTTGCACTGCCTTCTTTCCAGGAATATTCATACCAATGAACAATTTTCCGAACTAACAATGGATGAACTTTTCTAAAATTTTTGGCATACTGTAGTTTACGGTATTTATGCAAATTTACATTCTATTGGATACTGTATAAGTACAGTATCTATCAAAATTAATCCTAAATATTGTAAAACAGTGTTCAACATTTGTATGCTGTAGTTTTACAACTTTGAAACAATGAGATACAGTATCCAAATACCTACCTAAAATTCATATATCTTTTACACCCATCCAATTTTTCTTCATACAAAGTCCTCACCAAATTCATGCTTGAAACCATAGCACCAACATCCCCAACAATTACGGCAAAAATAATTAGTCCTAATAAAGTGTCTAATGTTTCAAATAAAAATTGCGGAGTAAATCTTGGGGAAGCTTGTTCTGAAATTTTAATATTACTGTAAATATACAGTATCCATTTGCAACAAATTTACATGCCTCCAAGGGTTGTCAGAGTTAAAGCAGACCAATAAAAACTTAACCCATATTTCTTTGTAAGAGAACTAAATTTCATGATTGTGGTTCGATTATGAAAAAATGAAGCAGATTCATCGATGAAAATGTCACGTTTTTTTGTGCATGATGGATCATTACAGTATAAACTGAAAAAATACGGTAAATTTTAGGGTATTTTAGGATTGAGTAATTGAAATTTCGTTTTTAGGCTATTTTAGTTTCGATTATGACATCACTATTACAGTATCCATATTAAATTATTACTTTGAATTATTAACTCCAATGCTGCAATTTGCAGCCTCCCACCGGGCATCACAATTCGGAGTAACAACATCAAGAATTTTATCATAACTAAACACCCAATCATCGACGGGAGCTTCTTTATAATTATAAATAATTGACATAATAAAATAGAAGCAAGCATTCCAATGAAATAAAATAATACAAATTGAAATTAGCCGAAATAACCGAAATGCATAAGGAAAACTCGTACGAATTTCTGTTCGTTCAATAAATTCGGAGATCCGATGAGTTTTAAAAAGTCGATTTAGCCGGATAAATGAAAAATGTGGAAAGAAAATTAAAGCAAAATCCGTTGGAAAAAGTGAAATTAAATCAGCGACAAAAGATTTTGAAAGAAAATAATTTTTTGCTGTTTCTTTCCAAGCTATAATTTTTACGCCATTTTCAAGAAATTCTCGCTTGCTTTGAAAAAAGATATCAATGAGATTTATGAAATCCATGGCCCATGCAATCCATAAACAATAAAAATAATATTTGTCTCGAAATTCTTTAAAAATTGTTAATGGGATTGTAAATAAATTGTAGATGCAAGCAATTGAAACAATCATGGACCAATAATAAAAGAAAGTTTCAGTTGTATCCACGGATTTGGTAAAGAATTTCCTTAAAAGTATTTATTTTGTAAAAGATACGGTAGTTTTTTCCTTTGATCTTTGGCGCTTTTAAAAGTGAGCATCGTGTTTGTCCTTTTTCCACTTTTAAAACTGGTGACATCAAATCTTGACAATCCCTTTATAAATTTTAAAAGATTCATTGAATTATAAAAATTACCATAATTTTATATATTTGGATTTTTACAGTTTTCCAAAATTTTTGACCCTAACAAAATTCAACAAAAACTACATCAACCACTTTTTTGAACCCTCGCAAAAAAATTTGTTCACGTTCTCTTTTTCTTTCCACAAAAAAGCAGCACTCTTTTATTCTCTAACTTTTCCACAACCGCGTTTTTCGTTTCTTTTTCTTTCTTTCCATTTCAATAAAAGCAAGAAAGAACACATTTTTAGGGCCCGGATGATCTTCAGTGGTCCTGGAGTGCAGGCTTCAAACCTGTAGACGTGTAACAGCGTAGAGGTTCGATTCCTCCTTTCGGGTGTAAAACATATTTTTTACATTACGGTAATTATCGTAATCAACCCTTTCATTTTTGTGCTATTTTTATACAGGTTTTTTATGCAAAAAACCAAAACTTACTTCAATTTTTTGACCAAACTTTCTCGATTTCTTTCATTTTTTAATTTCAAGCCCTCCAAAAGTGTGTCATTCGCAGTGTGCATAGAATTAAAGAATCCAAGCATCAAAAAGTCATTTTGAAGTCGTTCTTTGTTATTGTCGATATCCGCTTTTCCAGTTAACCAATTTTGAACATACTTAAAAAACTCTTAATTTTGGATACGATTTCACTATTTATTAAAAACAAACCATTAAAGTTTTAACAATTCCGGCCATTCTTGTTGCAGAAAATGTGGCATCTGGAACTGCTGTTTCAGATGCCACATTTTCTTCAATATTTTTTGACATGTTTTTTTTGAATTTAAAAACAAAAACTAATAAATCATAAAAATTGCTTAAAAAGAAGATGCCACTTTTTTAGTGTCAAAAATGCTTTTTAAAAGCGCCAATGGGGATTTATTTAAGCTTATGCATAATTTCTTCCAGTCACGCCATCTTTTTTTAAAAACGGAAACACCTTTTTGAAAAATAAATATATTTTATTTAAAAATTTGATAACATACATTATAAACAAAAAATACAGATTAAACAACTTTGAAAAAATTTTTAAAAAATAACAAATTTCTATGCAGAAGGATCAACAAAACTCAAAACACCACCAACAAGGTGAAGACTTCCCTAAAATTAAAGATTACTGTAATCGATTTCATTGCTACAGTATATAAAAAAACTTACAGTAACAAGAACATGAACTTGTTGATTATTTTTTGAAAGTTCTTCAATTCGATCCAATGCATCACTAATGCAATCATATGTTTCCGTTTTATCCTAAAAATTAACTATTTAAAAATTTTAACAAATATTTGAATATTTACCTTTCCAGTAATCTCTTTCCAACAGGCTCGACTTGCTTCACATTTTTCCCGTTGTTCGATTTCTGAGGCATTCAAATTTGTGCTATCCAAATGTTTATCAATTGCAGGTTTCAATCGAGTTGTTGAAAATAGAGCAATATCAAAACCACTGTCTTTTAAAGTTGGAAGTAATGTTGCAGGATTACGGTCACTTGTACATGTAAAAAGAAGAACTTGAAAAATATTTGATTCTTTGGATTTTGAAGAAGTTGAATGATTTTCAGAATACCATTCATTACAAAATGCAAGACTTTTTGGAGTATGTGCTCCATCAAGAAAGAATGTAATATTTTGTTTCTTTAAAATTTGTCCTCGACCTTTCCATGAACATTTTTTTAATCCATCTAAAAATTCTTGTGGAACTGAATAACCAGGAAGAATACCGGACTTGAAAGGAAGTGAAAGCTTAAGAGATGGCATGGAATCTGAAAAAGATAAAAAACGTTATATGAAAATATTAACAACAACATCAACAATATTAACTCCATTTTCTTATTACTGTACATATACAATAATCATACTGTATATACAGTATACAAAATAAAAAACAAAACTTACCATTATTTTTTGTTCTTTCTAGCCAAACTCTTACCAACTGCAAAGCCAATGATAAATTTGTCATTTGATGATGACCTGGAAGAATACTTTCAAGATGATTGGAAGGAAATTCATATTCATCAATTTTTGGAGTTGTATAAAATTGACATTCCCGATCATTTGCTCGTTGTTTAATAACTTTCATAGCTTCTGCAGGTTGTTCAACACCAACACAAATTGAATCCTTTTTCATAATTCCAGCCTTATGCCATGCAATTTCCGGTAAACTTGTTCCCAACATTGAAACATGATCATAATCAAGGGTTGTAATTCCGCATACTGTAGGATTTCTAAACATATAATTATCACAATTACAGTATCCTTATTATAATGATTACTGTATAACATTTGTGCAATCATATTCTCCGCCAATTCCAACTTCCATTACAGCAACATCAACTTTTTCCTTCAAAAAAATATGAAAAGCAAGAAGAGTTAAAAATTTAAAATATGCCGGCATTGCTTTGATCGAATCAACGGAAGCATACAAAACATCATAAACTTCAAAAAAGTTTTGTGCAAATACTTCTTCAGAAATTGGATGTGAATTTAATCGAATTCTTTCTCGAACATGAACAAGATGAGGGCTACTAAAATATATAATAAATGGTTTTTATACGTATCAAAGTACTTAAAGAAGGTAACAACCTTTTTGCCGTTTTTAATCAAAATCGGTAAAAAAGAAAGAAACAAACCTATAAAATCCAGTTTTGAAACCATGTTGACGCAAAATAGATTCCACAAAAGCACACGTTGAACCTTTGCCTTTTGTTCCGCTAACATGAATAATATTTAAGCCATCCAATTGAGTTACCTAAAAATATAATTGAACATTCAATAAGTGTACAGTACTAATCATAATGCAAAATACAGTATTTTCATTGGAAATTAAACATAACTATTACTCAATAAAAATTCTTCAAGGTTAACACTCAATAAAGATACTGAGTGTTAACCTTAAAAAAACAACACAAAAAACAGAAAACTAACTTCAATTCCAAGAGTCTTCAAAAATTGTGCAGTTTCTTCAAGATTTGTTTCAGGTTTTATACTTCTTCTTTCTCGAACTTTCTTAATCGTCATAGAATTTGATTGTAAGGAATTTAAATGAAATACTGCAGACTAAAAGCCCCTACAATTATTACAATCATTAATTCAATAAAAGAATTACCTCATATGATAAATCTCTAGCATCTCCAGAACCATCATTTCTAGAACTTGAAGAAGATGAAGAAAATACCCGTTGTTGAACCATAATTTTGGAATTAAATGAAGTATTTTTAAATGTCGAGATCAGACAAGAAAAAAGAGTTCTTCCGTTCTTTATTTGCATTCGATTAAATTTTTTTTCTATCAAAAACAATTTATATAGTTAGGGTTAAAAAAGGGAAGGAAGAAGAAGACATAAGACGATGATGACGGAAGACTGCAAAAATTTGTCTCTCTTTTTCATCTTTTGTCTTTTATGCATGTATGGAATAACAACATTTAAAATGAAATGATATACCACCAAATAGAGTGTGGTGGTCACACAACCAATACAAGAGTCTATTTATACAATGACACAAAATTCATGATAAAAAAACTTCATTAAAACAATGATTACAAAAAAAACATTAAATTGAAGTAAACAAAGACATTAATTGAAAAAATTTGACAATTATGGAGTTGGAGGTGAATGTTGTATATCAGGATTTTCAACTTCCTAAATTGCATGAACAAGATTATTTAAAATATTAAAATCAGAGTTATTATTTAAGAACCATTTCATCAATTCTCAATTTTTCATACTTTTGCTACAGTAACGCAAAATGTGTAAATTTTTGTAAATGAAAATGTTACCGTAACCTATCATGCCTAATTAAATTATAAAAAGCTTACTGCCCACATATTTTCCAATTGTGTATCCGTAATTGCTTCGAGTCTTCTCAGTTCATCATGTTGACTTTGACTGTCGTCACTTTGACTTTGAGCTTTCAATCGATCTAACAAACTTTCAGTTCCAACATAAGAATTTTGACTTTTTTGAGGTGATTGTGTAAAACGAGGGCGCTTTGGTTCAGGAGGTTCTTGTTGTTGTTGAGAAATAATTTGAGAAGTATCAAATGGAATCGGTTGAGGTCGACGAGCAAATACTCCTGTTGTTATCGGTTGTTGTTCCTGTTGAATTCGTACCGCAGCAGCAGGTTGTTGCTGTTGTTGAACTCGAGCTGCAGGTGCTGGTACATGATCAATTATCTCAATTGAAGAAGAAGATCGAGGTGAAATTCCAAGAAAATCATTCCAACTTTCTTCAGATACTATAGGTTGTCTTTCAGGAAGTTGAATTGTATCATCATTATCTGCTTCAGCTTCTTCTACCACAGGTAAATTTGGTTCATGAGTTTTAATTAAGGCATCAATATGAGAAAAGGCAGTCCGATGTTCCTCTGTAACTTTAATAACTTTTCTTCCAGCACCAACAATTTGTCCATTATCATTTCGAATTGTTCCATCTCCATCATGCATAACCAAAGATGGAAAAGCACAAGATTTTGGAATATAAAAATGTACATTAATTAAAGCAATATAATCACCAGGCTAAAAAAACCTATTATTAAAACAAGTTTATATTCAGTATAAAACAGATACCTTAAAAGAATTTGCAGCATCTCTTCCATGTTCATTATAGCATGTAACTTCATAAAGCTTTTTATCTTCAGCAGTTTGTTTTTCTTTCTTCAAATCACCATAAATTAAATCATCCTTGCCAAAAAAGTAAGATGAAGTCCTAAAAATGAAACTTAATTCAACACTAGAAATATATAATATCCATACTTTCGCGGATTTCTTGTACCATCCCAAACTCGAAGAAAGATATTTCCTTTATTATTTCTGTAGCATGATACGACCTAAAAAACAAAATTTCATAACGGTCAGGATGAAAGAATCTTGGAGCTTTTTTGAAATTTTTTAGCTAAAGCTTACCTGACAAAGAATATTGTAATAATTTGAATTTCCACAAATCAAATGACTTATTTCAGTAAAAAGATCTCGAGCACTGGCTGGTGGTGATGATGTTGTAGTTATATTTGGTCGTCGGAAAGAAGAAATATTCCAAGACGAAACTGGAGAAACTTGTGACTGCTGTTGAGAAGGAACAGTTGGGGTTGAACATGAAATCGGCTCATCTTCTTCAACATCTTCAGCATTCGATTCTTCATTCTCACCTTCTTCTTCTTCATCAATTGGAGGAATAGTAGGATCAGGACTTTGCCCTCTTAAACGAGCTGATCGACGTGGAGTTGGTGCTTGTGGAGGGCGCGATTGTTGTGGTCGAGTTGGAGTTTTCAATGCAGAAGGTGACTGAGTTTTTGCAATTTGTGAACTTGGTTTTTGTGGAGTTTTTCGCGGTGAATGTCGTACAACTGGAGCAGCACTTTGTGTAGGAGGAGTTACTGAAGTTGTAGGTTGATGTTGCCGTTCAGCAAGAATTGCATTTGCTTTTGGAATCAAACTTGTTATCTGAAACAAAAAATAATTGTAAAAAGTAGTTCTAAATATAAAAAAAAGATATATCAGCCCAACCGTGCTTCGATCTCGAAAGGTCAAGTATTACTTAGACCAGGCTTTGCTTATTTTGGCCAACGAATACGGTTATAATAAAATTAAAATGAAAAAATCCAAAGCCTTTTACCGTATCTCTGTTAAACCAATCTTAGCTAGCAGACAATGGCCGACATGCTTCGATAGATATCCCCGACTTAAAGCAACTCACAATTTCTTCATCTTTATCAGATTGACTATAGTTGACATTACTTCTATAACATGGATTAAATTTAAATCTTGCTCCAGGGGTTGGAAGATCAAAAAGCAGGAGAGAAGAAATTGTACCAATTCGAGAGCAAAGATAAAATCCACCACTTTTAAAGAAATTCTTTGTTAGTCGATGAATTCGTATAATCTTTCCAGGCTCCAAAATACTCGAATCAATTTTTCCAACTGATGCAAAGGCTGTAACATTAATATCTTCATCACCAGTTGTTCCATCATTCACTTTCATTCGAAATTCATCTTGATCTAAAAAGTTTGGCATAAATTACTTTAAGATCAGTGTAAACAAATAAACATACAATTTCCTTGTCGATCATATGAAACTTTATGAAAGACATCAACGATAATACCGTAAATATTAAATTCTTTTAAATTACTTCCTCCAATTTCATTCAGTTTTGTATAAACATATTTCTCCTTCGGCATATTTCGTTAAGATTACTCTGAAAGAAGTAATCAGTATAAATAATACAATGGAAAAAAATCACGTAAAATTTGTACAAAAACAAAACGGAAAAAATTGGATGAAATATTTTTTTTTTGTAAAAAAACAAACACAAACAAATTTGAACAAAATCCAGCGACATTCTTGGCAAAGTTCGACAGGTTGCCAACGACAAAAAACATGGAAAAATTTCGCCGATTGAAACAGAGTTTTCAAAAGCTTGTTTTTTCCATTGTTTAACATTAATTTTTTACCATTTTTATTTACTGTAAATGACCATATTTTTAGGCTTTAAACATGCAACGTGACGGACCAACAAAGAATATTACAATTAGCTTTTTTGGTGGAGTTGAAGAGATTATGGGTTGCCGAAAGATGAAAACTGACATAAAAGTTGATATTCGAAAGATTACACAATTCATTAAATATATGCATGATGAGGTTCTTAAAGATAATCCAAAGCGTGATGATCTTTTAATTGATGATAAAACGGTTCGACCTGGAATTCTCGTTTTACATAATAATCGAGATATTAATTTATTCACTGTAAGTTTCCAACTGTTTGATTATTAAGGATCCCTTTTATCCATTTATATTTCATCCATTTTGTTATTTTTTAGCAAGCTGAAGAAGATGACGCGGATGATGAAAGTGATTCAGAGGATCAATTTCGATTTCATGAAGCATTTGGAAGTGGCCAAACTACAACCCTCAATTCAAAACCCCCGCAACCACAAGAAAGCAGCAGCAAAGAAGAAAAGTTAAGAATTGAAGATGGCGATGAAATTACATTCTTATCAATCATTCATGGGGGATAACAAAAATTTCAATTTTTAAAATTCTTGTTGGATTTATTGTAATGTTTGATGTCTTTTGTTATTCTCAGAAAATTTTGCATAAAAGTTTGTTTTCTTTATTCCCAAAAGTTTTTGTTGTAGCATTTTTTGCATTCTTGTTGAAAATTTTACTGATTTGATTTGAAACAAACACAAAATATGGATGAATCAACATCAAATAAATCAAAGAAGAAGGTCACGAAAGGAACGGTCACAAATTCTGCGGATGCTGTTGGAGGTGGACCTCCACCTTGTGAAGTTGGAGCTGAAGTTGGCAATGCTGAAAACCCTTCATCCCCAACTCCATCAACATCAACAGATAGTTCATCAAGAAAGAAAAAGAAGAAAAGTAATTTTATCCTTCGAGTTGGAGAAAAGATTGGTATAATTGAACAAACTCGTATTGCACCAGACTTTGTTCAAGATATTGAAAAATATGTTAAATATTATGAAGTTGCTGATGATCTCGTTGGAAGCATTGAAGGTGTACTACAAAAGAATCCAAAGGTTTTAGTTTTATCTCGAATTGAAGCCTTGGAAAAGCAAGATCCATATGAAGAAACTGCACGGTAAGAAATTTTTACACTTTTAGGCATCTTATTAATACTATTTTCTTGTAGAGCTTGTCGATTAATGTATGAATTGTATGAACATGAACCCAAACCATATCAACTTTGGACAATTTTTTATACTTGCTTTAAAAACCTTGGTAAATTACATCGTGATATTCAATTAAATGGTATGTTTTTCGTTATAAAAATGTCCATCCCCTCTGGGCATATACCTATGTACATATTCGATGTTTTTTTCAGGACGACGTTCAATTCGTAAAATTCGACGATTCGTTTCAAAAGATCATCAACAAATGCTTGAAGAACAAAAAAAATTAATGATTTGTCGAGATATTATGGATTCTGCAAGACATGATGTAAGCCTTTTTCTTAAATGTCATTGATTCATTAGCACTTATATTCGGTTTTGACACTAACATTAATAATAAGTTCTGTTTTAGTTACGACAAACAAAAACTTCTGAAGAAGTTGAACATTTTGGAAAATTATATGAAGGTTGTGTGCATGATTTTGATTGTCAAGCTGCATGCGTTGAAGCGTATATTCTGGCATTACCAAATAATAAAATATGGCATATGCGACAAGTTCATGAGGTTTGTTGTCTTTTTGATTATATTTTTGGAGGATATAATGTTGTGGGGGATTTCTGCTGCAAAGAGAATACATTCCTTATCTTGGGTTACTGTAGGTTTCCCAAGTGTAAAACACACTTAAAAGATTTGCGGATACTGTAGTGGAATGTATTTGTTTTAATGAAAGCTGTTTTTGTGCATTTTTCAAAACTAATCCGTGTTGTTCTCTTTGAACTTTTTATCTGCTATTTTCTAACACATAATTTATACACCAACTGAAGATACTGTAGTATGATTACTACTTACTATAATTTGTTGCTATTTTTAAATGGTTGACTTATTTTTTAATAACCTAAAATAGAATATTCTCTTTGAACTTTCATTCATCTGCTTTCAAACAGAATCCATTACCGTAATCTGCTTATTCTATCATTATCTTCCTTCTCCAATCTCGAAAACACATTTTTATAATTAAATTTTTTCGCTGTTTTTGGAATTTTTTACGCATGAAAAGATTGCAAGGAATCTTTTTTAGTATTTTTTTTATTATTAATTTATTTAGAAAATGTGATAATAATTGTTTACTCTTTTTTTTGCAAAGAAAGAAAGAAAACGTCATCTTTTCTTTTTTTGCAGCGGAAATCCCCCATTTTAGTTTAAGCTATTTTATAGTAAATATGTTTATTTAAGATTATTAGCATACGGTAGCATTAACTAGCAATATGCAAATTTGCGAAAAAGTTCTACTTTTTTAAAAAGAAGATGAACTTTAATATTATGCAAATTTTGGATGTTACTATGCCGTAGACAAGGGCGTAGCCAGGGTAATCGATATTGTATGTGGGTAACGATTTGACAACGGGCACGTGCCCTTTGTCAAATCGTTACGAACATATAATATCGATTACCCTGGCTACGCCCTTGGCCGTAGATACTGTAACTATAATCAAATTCTTTTTTCAGACTTTTGATCTCCTTGGACAATTTCATCGTGAAGTGGCAAAAAATTTGGAAAGTACTTTGGCGGCAGCAATTGCATGTGTTCCACAAGAATTTGTAAAGAAGCCATCAAAATTTTCAAATCTTCTCAAAAGAAAATAATAATTATTATCATTATTGATTTTTTTGAAATATAAAAATTTCTTTCCCTTTTTTAAATGTTTTAAATTTTGGTTTGTAACAAAAAAAAGATTTTTTTCGTTTTGTGTGTTTCATTTTTTGATTTTTGTTTGTTTGTTTAATGTTTTGGCAAAGAAAAAAAGGGATTCAATTTTTTTGGGGGAAGCCTTTTTTCTCTCTTTTTTTTGTGATGTTTGATTTTTATGAAAAACGTGGAAAATAGAAATTTGAACTTTTTAGACCCGGCTTTTATAAAATGTATTTGTGTAACAAGTTTGTGCATTTATAAAAAGCATGGTCGCTTAAAAATAACTAAAATTTGCTCATTTTTAAAAGCAAAGCTTTTGTTCGATTTTGCTGTTGAACTTTTTTTTGAAAACTGTGAAAAATATTCAATTGGGTGATCTTCGAACAACTAAAATTAATTTACAATAGGCACGTTTCAAATGTACAATTTTTCCGGGTTGCATAACTGATTGAAGGCTTTGACAACAATCTTAAAAATATGAAAAACTCCAAAAAAATATTAAACGCCGTTTCAAGTGAATGCAAATATTATAGGATTCCACTCTAGAAAAAATGCAATAAAATACGCAAATTCCACTCTAGAAAAAATGCAATAAAATACATTTTAAGTAGTGTTTTTGAACCCCCAGTTTATTAAATTTTGAGTTTTATCATGGATCTTATTTGAGGTGTGGATTTTGAAATCTCAAAATCCTGTAATATTTGCATACACTTGAAAAACAGCGGTAAATGTTTTTTTGGAGTTTTTCATATTTCTAAAGTTGCTGTCGAAGTTTTCAACCAAAAAAATCTGGAGAATAAGAATTCAATAAACGGCCCCTTTTTAATCTCTTTCAATGTAAACCTTTAACACGTGTTTTTAAATATCCTTTTTGCATATTCTTTTTAAAGATGAAATCCCAACCACTTTTTTAAAAAGAAAGTGTTTACTTTTAAAGTGCTTCAAACAAAAAAATTGGAAAAAAAAGATTGAACTTTTGGTACTCTTTTTGCACGAAAAATAAACGACGAAGAAAACCTTGTGTTTTTTATCTGTCACATTTTTATTTTTTGCAAGCAAAGCAGACGCCAGCCATCTGCCTCAAAAAACAGAACAGCTAACAAAAACATCAACATGGAATTGAATGGAATTGAGGGAAGGGAGACAGGGCTGGCGTACCCCACAAAGTTTTGGCAGCAACAATTGTTTGTTCCTTGCTTTTTTTCGTTTTTATTTTGCTTATATTTATTTGCTTGCAAACCTAAAAGCTGAAAATTGAAAAAAAAAACTGCAGAAAAATATTATTTTTGCAAAAATGAATGTTTGAAAAAAAGAGACAGATAACAAAAAAAAAAATGTGATGACCGATTATTTTTTTAGCTGCTGCAAAATATTTGCCTTCTCTGTTTTTTGTACCAGAATGGAAATGTTAAGGATCCGTTCTTTCTTCTTTTTTTCCACTATCTTTTATTCTGTGTTTGATATTATTATTTTTATTGTACAAGGCAAATGCAAGGGTTTCCTTAAAGATGGAAGAAAACAGTGGATTGCCTACAATCAAAAAAAAGACAGGATGATTTTTGAACACTTATAGATCATAACAGCAAGCAAAATTTTTTATCAAAATATTATTTTTAATATAAAATAAATAAATAAAATATCAGACATGCCTTTTTGAGGGTGGAGAATCTCCCCAAAAATTTATGTAGCCGAAGAAAGAAGAAAAAAAATGGAAAGAGAACATCAGAAGTACGGTTTTTAGACTACAAAAGGAAAATGTTGAGATTGGAATTTTTGTATTTTTAGTTACAAAAAAATTTTGTAACAATAAATTTTTAGATGGATTAATTTTGTTGTTTTGACATTTTAGAAATTTTATAAGGCTTCGATACAAATCTTAACTTGTCAACAGGTATACTGTAGTTTTTAGTACAAGTTTGAACCTACATCAGCTACAGTATCCAATTATGTGATTTATCATATCTTCTAAAAACTATTTTTATCCATAAATTTGCAATAATTTTTCTCTTTCTTCCTTCAAGGTTGCCAATTCTAATTATTATTATCATGGAATGGAAAGATCGTCAAAAGATCAAATAAATATCATAAAATGTTATTTAGGACGACGACAACGCACACATACACTTCCATAATTTTTCTATAGCAATAATCGTTTAACATTTTTATGTACATTATGTATGTTTCATATTTGTGTCTCTCATTCATGCAATTTTGTGTTTGTCAGTCATTCTTCCATTTCTTCTATATTTTTTCATATCATTTAATTTTTTGCACGTGAGTTTCTTTCTTTTTTTTGCAGAAAAAAAGACACAAGAGAGAGAGAGAAGAACCTTGACGACGACGACAAAGACAACAGCAACAACAAAAAGAGGGCCCCATTTAAGACCCATCCCGCAGCATTTATTTTTCACTGCCGCATCCGTCTGCATAATGCCCCACTCAGTCAGTTAGTTCTTTCTTCTTTTTGCGCCAAGGCATCATTGAAAAATATTAGTTTGTCTTTGTCAAATGACATCTTTTCTCCGTTCATTTTTGTTGGTAGTTTAGTTTAGGGGGTGATTGGGAATGGAATGGAATGGATGATGATTGGGGAGTAAGAAAGAAAAAGAGAACATTAAAACGATAAGAGAGAAACAGAAAATAAGAGAAAAAATATACGTGATATTCGAAGAAGGGGGGATGGGCAATAATCATCTATGACAGTCATTCATATTGAGTGATGGAAGTATTTGTTGTTAATGATCAAATGTACACACGATGAACCAAGAAAAAGTACTGATGAAACGACCGGACAAAAGAGAAGTGCTTGACGATCGCTCATTTTTTTGGAAACACCGAAGAACACAAATATATTTTATTTGTTTGTATCATTTCTCACCTTCTTCTTCTCTTTTTGTGGTGTCCATTTTGGATGAGAGAGAAAGACAATCAACAATAACAAAAACGACCGATCATGATGAACAGACACAAACGGGTCCATTCTCTTTTTCTTTTTTCGACTTTGACTTTATCAACGACATTCATTCATTTTAATGGCTGCGTTGGAATGTAAGAGAACAAGATAGAGATAACTAAAAATGAAGAGAGCTTTTCAACATCAGCAGCAGGGGATTAAAGAAGTGGCAGAATGGGGCACAAGAAAATTTGTGCTGCACGCTTGCTGGCCCGCAATCCACCACTACCACCATCTCTGCTGCTACTGCCGCAGAGAAGGAAAAGAAGGCGGTCCTTTTCTGCCTTCTCTTCTTCTCTTTTTTAGTCCTTGCTAAGGACGAAATGGGTTCATTCATTCAATGGAAGACGTTAAGGTGCGGGTTGTGTTCGGCTTTCCTCTCTCTCTTCTTCTCTATTTTCTTTTTCAAATTCTCTTCTCCTTTCCTCTCTCCCTATTCCTACCCCTTAGAATACTTACTGCTACTACTACTTCTTTTTTAATATACTACTTCGGACGACTGAACTCTGACGTATTTGAGAGAGAGAGAGAAAAGCCTGTTATATTTGCTTTAAAAAGAATAATGGGACGGGCATTCAGCCAAATTGAGTAGAAAAAACGTGATCTATTTTTGAACTTTAATTAAACTTTTGGCCCCAATTTAGGTCTATTTACCATTTTGGCAGGTCTTGTAAAATTTCGAAATTTTGATAAGACATTCTTTGCCTTTTTTCGATAAAAAAAAAGATATTTCGCGCGATTTTCGGAAACTGACAGGTCTTTTCTCTCTCTTTTTCTTTCTCATTTTTTCGCGATCATCTTTGATCCTTTAAAAATGGAAAGATCCAAGAGAGGAATCTTTGGGATTTTTGTTAAAAGTCTTTTTTAGGGATTTCCCCTCTGAAAATATAGACTTCATTCAGTTTTTTCGATGTGTTTCGATGATAGACTAGAAAAAGATTAATCTTTCTTTCTTTTTTGTTGTTGATTTGGGCTCAGAAGCGATAAACAAGAAGAAAGAACTTGCTTTGCTCCTTAATGAACCGCGATTGCTTTTTTGTTGCTTTTTTTGTTGTCTTCCTTGAGGTTTCTTTTTTTTTATAGTACTTTGAAAGGAAATGGAAGGAAGGAAAAAAGAAGTCAGTCAGCAGACACAAGACACATAAATATAAGCAGCAGCAGCATCCACCAACAAATATCAAAAATGATAGAGCGCGCGTGTATCCTCCGTCGTAGTAGTAGTATCCCCCCACCATCATCGTAGCTTCCATTCCTTCATTTTTCTTTCCTTTCCCTCCTGATTGATCATCACAAACAATAAAAAAAGTTAGTCATGTGAGAAGCTGCTGACTTCTTTTTTGTTGTCTTCTAACTTTAGTCTTTTTGAACCCTTTCTTACTTTTACAGGGAGAAGCAAAAAAAAGCTGCTGCTGCTGCTCCTTCGACTGCTGCTATAAGAAGAACACCCCTTTTTTCTTTCCATTACATTAAATACATAAATAACCGTGTTTGTTGTTGTTGTTTTTCATCTTTTAAAAAGCGACTCGGAATAAAAAGTGGGGGTACTAAAAAAAGAAAGTTATTGCTTGCTTGTGGTGACGACAATGACACGGAAAAAATAATAAAGGATGGAATTTATCACAAAAAAGTGCAAACTCGGTCGAGGAAATTCCAAAAATATTTTTAGAAACTTTTTTAATAAATTTTTTTCCTCTAATATTTTTTTGTTGAAAAAGTGTTTTTGAACAAACAAAAAACTTTTTATTATTAAAAAGAGAGGGCAAAAAAGGTCAAAAAAAGAAAAACAGAGGCACAGAAATTTATAAATCTACTGTAACTACAATTTCGGAGTCAAATCCAAAAAAGCGGCGTTTTTCTTTGATCTTTTGAATTTGCAAATCGGCTTCAAAATACCGTAGCAGCGCCCTTCCGGAAGCAGATTTAAATTTAAACAAAGAATATTTGTGGCTACATTTGATCTTTTCTTCTTTTGCATTTGTCCTCTATTATCATCATCATTGCTGTTGTCCTTGTTCATGTCGTCGTCGTTCCTTCTGTCCCCAATTCCAACCATTCTTTCTTCCATCCAATGTTCTCTGATATAAATATTTCTCTCTCTCTCACTCACTTTTATATCTCTCTGGAACAGCATTATCATTTAAGACTATGAAGTTTAGGGAAAAAATATAATCATGGAACCATTAAATCATCAGAATTAAAATCACAGAGACACACATTGATCATGAGTTCTTTTTCTTTTTTTGTTATTGAATATGTTTAAATTTTTGATTCATTTTAGTTCACTTGAACTTACGTGCACTCCAAAAAAACCCAATCATACACACATCTGCTGTTGCTGTTGTTGTGTATAATTCACTTTTTTCCATTTTCAAACTATTTTTACACTAAAAAAAGTATGTTCTCAAAATCAATCTTTTTCAATTTCGTTCTATTCTATTCTTCATTCAATCAGTCACTTTTTAAACTCTTTTTTTTCAAACAAAACAGAAAAATCGGAAACATTTAAAGTATCAATTTTTTTCGTGACTTTCGTCTTTAAACTTTGTATTTTTTGCGTAGTTAAAAACTGATAAAAATGCCTTTTTTTAATTGAATTTTTTATGCTATGTTTTTTCTTAAAATTAATTTCAGACAAGTCTGTACAAATTTTTTTATCCCCCCAGCTTTAAAAATTTATAATTTAAAACATTTTATTTCATACAAACTTTAGACTCTCAGACTTTTCTAAAGTTTATTTTCTCATTAAATGTAAGGGTTTTCCCCCTCAATAATTCTTTTTTTTTCTGAGAAGGGCATCCCCCGTTTCTTGCTAAAAGCTTTAAAAAGGGGCATGTGCCTTTTTTTGAGAAATTAATTTGCGTTTCTTTCTTATAGGTAATAATATAAATATATTATATATCTTTATTTATTTTAATAATATATTTAACCGGTCATGAGCCGCCTTTTTTTTCTTCTTCTGCACCAACAGCTTCTTGTATGTTGTAGCTTTAAAAAAAAGAGAAACATCAGCATCAGTTTTTTCTTTCAATGGCCTTCAACCGTTAACTCTCTTTTCCTCTTCAAAGCCGGCATCAAAGGGAGGGTAGCAAGAAACCAAAGAATATACGTTTTCTTTCTTTTCAGCTGCTGCTGCTGGCTGCTGACGCTGCTGCGTCAACATCAACAACAATAAAAAATTTGTGCGAGAGGGGGGTTTTCCAAGGCCTAATTTTCATTTTTTCACGTACACACTTTTTTTATAAATTTCCCCTCTAGAAAAAGATAGTCCTTTTTCATTCTAACTCCCTCATAAAATGTGTGAGAAGGATTATGAATATAAAGTTAGCGCTTGCAGGCGTAATAATCTTTGCCCTATTTCAAAATAACCTTTGGAAGTGATGCCAGCTCGGAGCACGCGCCTACAGTATCCTCAAGTAAGAGAGTTTAAAAAGATTAATATTTATTTTGATACTTCTACAGTATCCCAAAGTAAATATCAAGGGCGATTCTAATCTCCGTACCCTCGCGCTTAATTTTTTGCTAAATTTAAAAGAATTTTGGAATTTTGATGAAAAAAAGAAGGATAGGGTTAAAGAAAAGAGAGAGAAAGAAACAGGCAGTAAAAGTCTAGACTTTATAATTGCTTGTTCAGCCTTTCCCTTCCCTTCCTTTCTTTTTTCCGTTAACCAACCAAAAAAAGACCTGTCAAATTGAAACATGAGAGAAGGAAGGGGAGTCCCCGCAAGCATGACTCTCTTCTCTTTTTTTATTTATTCAGAAGGGAAGGACAAGGTTAAAAAATTTTTGTTTACGTGTGATCTTTGTTGCTTCTTATCTGAAAGGGATTTATCCTAGCGTTTTTTAAATCTGAGAGGGAGGGAAAAATAACGAAAATCTCTTTTTTTTACAAAATTCCATGGTATTTTTTGTAACATTTTTGTGTACGTCGACAAAAAAAGAATCTCTTCTTTTAATTTTTTGTAGTCAACTTTTTTTTCAAATACCACGAGGGTTAAAATGTCCTCCTCTTTTTTTCTTTCTCTCGTGCCCTTTCCATCTGCCTTCACCTCATTCATTCATTCACACTAATACTGTTGCCTGTTGCCAATGAACAATATTACAAACCCCTGAAGGAATGAAAATTGTCGTTGTCAACAACATTAAAATTTTATGCTACAAAATACTTTATCATTAATAATAATAATACTGGCTTTTGGCCAAATATACCATCTATCACACTTTTGTTTTAATTTCTATTTTTGGAAAAAAATCCTTTTTGAACAAATTCATATTAATCCTTCCACCCTCTCTCACCATAGCTTTTCGAGAAAAAAATAAACAAACTGTAATTAATTAAATCCATCATTCATCATCTCTCATTTGATTCCATTGATCTTTTGTTTCCTTTCCATCATCACCATTACAAACATCAGATGCCTATTTTTATCATTACCTATTTTTTGATATATATAAAAATTGTTGTTGTTCTGTTTTTTTGATTATGATTTTACCTAAAATACCCTTAGGGATGAAAGAATCTATCTCTCTGTGTAACAAACACATTTTTTAAATAGATTATTATGGGGCGACATTTTTAGCGCATGCGTCCTTTAAAAAGTTTCCTTTTTTAGAAATAAAAAAAAATCCCTAAAAAAAGTTTGTGTCTAAAAATAATATTTTTGTGTGCATGGCTTTTTGATTGATGTTCTGAAAAAAAAAATGTTTTTCATTTTTTTATTTTGAATGGAATCTGAATCAACGGAAACATAGGAATAATGTCTTCTGATAAAAATGGGCGGAGACTTTTATCAGCAAAAATATGTTGAAACCGGTTTGCGTTCACGCGTCCCCTTCGCCTCTTGAATCTATACTTAGGGATAATATTTTTATAACAACTATTAATTCCCGGTATAAATTTAAAGACCATCCCAATATATATTTTTTTTCTTTTTTCCACTTTTTTCATGATTGACAGTTGCTTTTTAAAAATTGCTTTTTTTCTATATTTATTTTGTTTGTTCATTTGTACTCAAAAACATGAATTAAATATAAAAAAACTTTAATGTTTTAATTTTCCAAAAAAACTTTTTTGTCTTTATCAATTTTTTTTATTTATTTTTGAAAAAAAGTACAACAATGGGGTTTCGGAAGGGGAACAACAGGAAATGAGACGATGAAAATAAATAATAGAAACTTTAGGATCGCGGCGTTTACGTGTTTTTCAAAATCAATCGTGTCTTTGAAAAAAAATATTTTTGCTTATCAGTTCTTTTTTTAAATTTAATATTTTTCAGTGATACAAAATATTTTTTAATTGTTTCTATTACATATTTGGTAAATGCAAGAAATTATGCGTCATAGTAGTAATATTCAAACAGAAAATGATTCACCTTCTTGTAAGTTATCTCTCTGAAAACTTACTGCTGTTACCGTACCCAATGTTCATTTACCATTAATAATTATTACTCTTTTTAGCTTCCCCTGAATACACAACCAGTGAAGATGAAGATGCCTCAAGAGAATCATTAGGATTCTCAAGTATTCGACTTCTTGATGATTCATCCATGGGGGTTGGGTTAGCCCCAGGGCAACAGTTTCCTACAAATTTTGCTGGAATTGGAATTGCTAATAATCCCCAACTGTCGTCATCCCTTCCCTCCACTTCCAATGCAGATGGAATTCCACAAGATTCCCAACAATCCATTCAATCAAATTCTGTTGGAATTGGTCCCCGGAAAAGAACCTTCTCAACTTCAGAATCCCAACCGGCAACTGGAGATAAACGTGCAGCAACAAAAATTTGCAGAGTTTGCGGGGATAAAGCTTACAGCTATAACTTCAATGTTATCACCTGTGAATCTTGTAAAGCATTCTTTCGTCGGAATGCCAATAAAGAAAAGGATATTCGTTGTCCCTTCAATGATCAATGTGACATCAATATTGTTTCGCGGCGATTCTGTCAACGTTGCCGTCTGCAGAAATGCTTCCGAGTTGGAATGAAAAAGGAATGGATTATGAGTGAAGAAGCTCGAATGGAAAAGAAGCAACGAATCTTGGATAATCGAGAACGACGAGCTGCTGAACGAAAATCTGATGATGGAAATTCTCAACAACACCAACCCCAACATCAACACCACCATCATCAACATCAACCACATCATCAACAACCACAACATCATCATCAACATAAAATTAGTAATGGTTCATCTGCAGCTGAAGAGCTTGCGGCTGCAATTAATGCTGCATCCGTTCAAGTTCCAATCCTTCAACAACAACAAATCCCACCACAACAGCCTCAAGCTCCTCCAGCTCCATTGACAACTTTGTTGCCCCAGGCTGTCACAGCTGCTGCAGCCTTCACAAGTCCTCCGGTGCTTCAAGCCCAGCCACCACCGCCTGCTCCAGAAGTTGCCGCTCAACAACTTGCCGCTGCTGTTGCTGCAGTTGCACATCAGAATCCAGTTGCTGCTGCCGCTGTTGTTGCCGCCAGTCAACTTCCCCCTCAGGCATTCCAATCCATCCAAAATGATCCTGGACAAATGGCAACTGAACGAGCTTTGGCGGCTTCAATTGTAGCAAATGCCAATGTTGCATCTGTGCCATCCTCGAACCCTGCAGCACCATCCCTTGCAGCAGCAGCCCATCAACAACAAATTGTTTCTCAACTTGTTATGCAAAATCAACTCCAACAACAAGCTGCCCAACAAATGGCTGCTGTTCAAGCTGCAGCAGTTCAGGCTCAAGTTCAAATGAATCACCTCCAGCAACAACAACAAGCTCAAGTTCAAATTAATCAACTTCAACAACAGCAACAACAAGCTCATCAACAACTTGCTGCTGCTGTGGTTGCGGCTGCCGCATCCACAATGGTTCCAACTGAAATGCAACAACAAAATACCATGAATTACAGTGCTCCCCAGCCTCCGGCTGTTGTTACCGTACCTTCCCTGCAACAATCTGCCCAAGTTGTTCCAACTACAACCGTCACCGATCCATCCACGGATCTTGTGGCCGTGCCCCGGGATGTCCTTATTAAACTTGTTGAACAAAAAATTGAATCCGAACAACAGGCTCAACAACAAGCTGGTGGAATTGCACCCCTTAAATGCCAATGCCATTGTTCATGTGGTCGATATCCTTCTGAACTTTTGATCGTTGACAAGGTCATGACAGATTTACTTGAAAATTCAACAAAATACAATAACTCAAAGCCCATGGGACAACTTTCCCCCAAATCTGAACAACCTACACCCCCAACTTTAATGTCAACAACTCCACCAAGCTTTTATTCCCAAACAAATCCCCAACAAACTCTTTCTGGGCCATCTGGAGCATATCATCACCATCATCAACAACATCTTCAACAACATCCTCAGCAGTACCAACACCAACAACATCAACAACATCAAATTTGTACCACCATCTCCTCCGGTGGATTACCCCCAATTCCGATGGAAGAAGATTATGTCTTTAAGGTAAGAAAGAAATTCTATTTTTTGCACTTAAAATGAACTCATTGAAAGCAGAGAAAAGAAAAAAAGGCTCCGCCTTAATTTTCTCTTTTGTTGCCCTTGCTTTTTTGCTGCTGCTGTTTTTTAAGCTAATTTTAATCCCACCTTTTTTTGCTTATCCCCCTTGTTTCTCTTGCTTTTATTATTCAAATTTATTTATATATCCGTAAATGGGACTTTTAGAAATTACAAATTGATGGTATCGGAAAAGTGCTTCTAGATTCAGATTCAAAAATAATTCTGAATTCAACAAAAATGGATGAGTGCTTAGGTAAAACAACCAACAACTGTCACACATTTTGTGAAAAGCACTTTGAAAGCACTTTTTGTACAGATTTATTTTTCTAAATTTCACCCTTTTTCTAAAAAAACTTCTTTCGATTTTTCCATGCTTCTTTTTTAAGTTTTTGCAAAACAGCAGTTTTCTTCTTTTCCTTTTTATAATATCAATGATAACTGTATTCTAAATTATGCAAATTTTTTAGTCGATCCGGACTGCTGCATGTTAACCATCAGCGATATTGAAGTTTTAAATGAATTACAAAATGCAAATACTATCTGGGATACGGTATTAGATAAAAAGGATTCTGAGAGGCATGCAAAACCTTCGCATACTAAACTTGATCTTGTAAATATGGCGGAAGGTGCAATTCGTCGACTTGTTAAAATGAGCAAAAAAATTTTTGTGTTCCGGCAACTACCGTATGATGATCAAATGGTTTTAATTAAATGTGAGCTTTTAAATTTATGTAATTTTGTTAGACATGGTTGTAGTATACTGTAGCACTTTGGTAATGGTAATTAAGTTTGCTTGACATGACATGACATGTGCTACAGTATATCATTACCATAATTAGTCTAGACAAGTACCACAAATGTAGCTACAGTATACCACCTCACAGGTGTTTGACAGTGTTTAAATAATTATAAATTTGTAATAGTTTCCATTTTTCAGATAATCATATGGGATGTTTAATCCTTCGTGGAGCCCTAACCTATATTGAAACAGAGAATGTCTGGTCAGGGCCATCCCAAAAATCCAATTATAATATAAAACTTGAAACTATGAAGGAATCGAAATTTGATTTAATGGCTTCTGCCGTCAATTTCTATATTTCAATGCGAAAAGAATGGCGAACAAATGAATCAATTATTCAAATTTTAATTGCAATTTGTCTCTTTGACCCTTCGGCTGCAAATCTCTCTTACCATGCTGATGTTCGACTTCAGAATCTTCGATATCGAAGTATTTTGAAGCGAAAACTTTTTATTCTTTGTGAAAAGAATCAGATGAAAACTTGCGAGGAATATGATTTGCTAATGACAAATTTAATTCAACTTAAAACACTTTCTCATCAAGCTTTTAAATTTGTTGATGAAATTCGAGATTGCGGTTTAGAACCTTTGGTCAAAGAGTTGATGCTTGATGTTTCGTCACCTTCATAGTTTTTTATAAGATTACGGTAGAGAATACTGTAGTAATGTTCAAACTTTTTATGTCAGGTTACGGTAGATTACTGTTTTTTAATATTGTGTTTCATCATCCTGATATTTGTATCAGGGTGATGCAACATGTTTGAATTTTACTTTTAAAATAATACCTACAGTAATCTACAGTAATCCATATTTTATGTTTAGAGAAATTTATCATCAATTTTTTTGTCATTTTTATGAATCCTTGCCTTTCCTTATATTTTCAATTCTGTATGTTTTTGGTCTATATTAGATCGTTGTTATTCTTATTTTTTGTTGATATTTTTCTCATTTCTTAAAAAAAAAGTTGCCGTACAAATTTTTTCAATCAAAAAACACAAAAGTTTTGCTCATTTTTAAAATATTCCTTTTTTTCTTTGTTTTTCAAACCGGTGTCATTTTTTTATGTTTCAGAATCTTATCTTTCTTCCAAAAAAATGTATCCCTCCAATTTTTATTTTTTGCATCTGTATAAAAAAATATATTATTCATCTCATTTTTAATTAATCAGTTTTTCACTCTCATAAAATTATTGCTCTTTCTAAATTTCCAAAATTTTTATTATATTTTTTTTGTATAACAAAACCTTAAGCTCAGGGGACTCCAGAGCTGGAAAATATATTATATATAATCGTGTATTATTAATCTCTTTCTCTTTTTTGTATCTATGATATTTTCTTCTATGAAGGAAATTATTTTAATGCTCAGATTTTTATTTAAAAAGAAAAAACTGTGTATATAAATATATATTATAATTATATCATATTTTTTATTATTACCCATTTATTATATTTTCTATTACTAAAAATAAAAAAATCATTTTACTCACAACTTTTTCTTTTTCATTTTTACACGTACACATTAAATTTTATAAATATAAAAAGGATTACGGTAATAATTAAATAAGAAAGAAAATGTGTTTTCTGAATTAAAGAAGCCTTTAAAGATTAAAAGAGACAAAGAAAAAAGGGGCCACAAATGTGATCTCTCTCTTTTTCTATTTTTGCTATGTTAACACTTCTGCTCTGATGTACTCTTTGTCATTCGAGCATTTGAACTCTGTCTTTCTTTCTCTTTGGTTCTATGAAAAAAGGGACTTGTTAGTTTGTGTCGGGTGAATTTGTACATGATAAAAATAAATGAATTTATTTAAATAAATATATAACAAAAAAGTGTATGTGAAAAGGTGTAAAAGTTAATTTTATGCTTCTACCCTTTTTATACTTAATACTTATATTAAATGCATAAACATAAAGTTAAAAAAAGGATTTTTTAGGGACTAAATTAAACTAAATTGTAACATTTTTGGCTTTAAAAAAGGTTATCAATCAAAAACTATTTTTATCTTCCGATCCATTTTCCAAAAATAAAAGTGTTTTTTGAACACTGAAATATGTATCATATAAAATTGAGTTCAACCAAAATCAAAAAACAAAATTTTCCCCCTACAAAATACGGATCAAAAAAAGTTAGCAACTACAATACTCAATTTTAAAACTTCTAAATTGTTATTATAAAAGGTTACTGTACTTGTTGGTTATTCAAACTACAGTACTCAAAACAGTACAAAAATGAAAGTTAAAAACACAAAAAAAGAAACTACAAAAATCATTGACAAAAATTGATTTTTTGAACCATTTCCGCTCCAAAAAACTTCCAAAAATAACTCTTTTTTGTGTTAGAAAAAAGTGATTATGATTAAAAACGATTTAAAAATTGTCACAAAAGAGAAACATCAGCAGCTGCAGAAAATTTTCATCAGTTTTAGAATCTCCAATTTTAGTTGTCACCGTGCATCCTAAAATCTACTAAAAAGTGATGGTATTAAAATTACACGAGGTCAAACGTGAAAATGCAACTATTTTATAGAAAAATGTTTCATTTTTTTGCAGCAACAAACGATAAAAATGGAAAAAAGGAAACATTGATTCTGCACCAAAATTGAACCATTTTATGTGCCATTTTTAAAATAATATTAAACGTGAAATGTTATTAAATTATAATTTATAAATAAAACGTTAAATAATCCCGTGATTTTGAAAAAGGGCTACAAAGAATTTTTCATGGATGCTGTTTTGAATATTTTGAGTAAATGAATTTTTCAAAAAAAACATTTTTTTGAAAGATAGTGGTAATAATACAGTTGTTGTATATTTTGTTTTCGCAGTTTCAGTAAAGTTCCAATCGACGAAATTACGAATTCTAAAATTTAATTCGTAAGAATATTGAACAACGATAGGACAACTGAATTTTTAAATGTCTAAGTTGCTCGACTACGACTTGTTACTTTCATGGTGAATCGAAAGATAATCATATTAATTTATAGTAAACTTTAAACTGATGGATTTGCGAGAGCAATTATGTTTTTTAACATCTTGTGATTCAGACAATTGAAAATAAAATCAAACTTTTATTTATCTCATATCACAAAACTCCATATACAAAAGTACAATTAATAAAAATATTTTACACATTTGTAATAATTTAGAGAAACATTATTGAAGAATAAAAATTGAAAAAAGAACCAAAATCAATCCAAAATAAATTTCAATAATTTTTGAAGTTGCTGAATTATCTGATGGAGCAGTTTCAGGATTATTATTTTTTGATGGATTTCCATTTGAACTTGCATCTGTAGTTGATACTTCAATAGGTACAAATTTAGCATTTTTCTGAAAACAAAACTATTAAAGTATATCAAAATTAACAATTTAAAAACTAACAATAGTAATAGGACATTCAAGACTTGCTTTTGTAATATTTAATTGAATCATACCATTTTGAATTTTGGGATCACAACTATACACCTCTTCTTCTTTTGGATTAGCATACTTAGCTACGTACGTAGTTTCATATTTCATAGATGTTTCATAACATTCATCTGTATGACGAAAAGCTAAAATAGTAACAATTTTAGTCAATGTTTTCAAGAATCCAGAACCTACGCATAACGTTTTCTATTGGATCCATAAATGAGAATTCTTTTGCATTTGCATTAACATAAAATCCACATTTTGAATCACAAAGATCTAGTTTTGCACTTTGATTCGCAGCAGCAGGTTCATAGCAAGCAAGGAAACTAAAATAACTTTTAAAAATGTCAGTCATTAACATAAAGGTACTTACTCTGCACTACAATTATTGCCACATAATTTAAAAGTTAAATTTTTTTGAGTTAAAAGAACATTTAAAATTCCAGGTTTAACAACAATGATATTGGTACCATTTTCATAATTTGATTCTTCTCTTTTTGTAACAATTTTTGATGAGCCAAATTGAGCAAATACAGTAATCAAAACCAAAATCCAAAAAATTCCAAAAAAGATTTTCATTGCCACAACTTTTCTTCATCCAATGTTGAATAAATTGACACACAATGCATATGTATTTGACGCAAAATGATCAACGACAATATGCAAATTTAAATAATTGCGAATAATTTGTTTTTGTGTGAATTTGAATAACCTGAATAACTTTTTGGATTGCCATGTTTTTCTTATAAATACTTGCTTGAACATCATTTTTGTTTTCATTTTTCCATTTTTTGTTGTTTCTTGAAGAACGTTGGTTGAAGAAGAAAAGTTGCAGCAATGAAAATCTCTCATGGATTCTTTTGGACTTTGATCTTGGCAACTGTAATGGCTCAATTTGGCTCTTCTAATGTTCTACCAAGTCGTATTCAAGTGGATCCAGATGAAGGATTATTAACTGATAGCGGCGAAGGAGTTGGTACCAAAAATGGAACTGATATAATTATTGCTCAACCTGGAACTTTGGATGTTATTCCTGAAAATGGAGAATTGGTTTTTGGAGTTTCTGAACAACAATGTAATGGAGAGTAAGTTTTCTTTATGTTGCTATCAGTTATTCTATAGAAATACACTTTAGATTTCTTGCATGTTATGAAGCTGATCCTCTAGGACAAGATGTTTTGGGACTATGTGAATCGAAATGCGGGTTTTATGTTGCTGGTCGTGGGAACCGCATTACTTATATGAAATTATTCGAAGGAAGCTACAAAGGTAACGATTTTGTATAAAAATTATACCGAAAATAATCAATTGAAAGTTTAGGCCGTACAAAAAGTGAATATTTTGAAGTGGCAATGTTAGATGAATCCATGCATGCCCGCCAACTCAAAACTTGTAGCCCAAAAATTGAAAATGGTATGGTTCATTTACAAATTCAAAATGCAAGCTTGGAATGTCCTGTCAATATCGTAAGTGTTTTATTATTAATGTAACTAAGTATTTTGATTAATGATTTCTAACCTTTAGAAAAATGCCACGATCAAGACTGAACCATCAACTCCACCATCAACAACACTTGGATCAACTGTTGGACCGAATACTGTACCAGGTGCACAAGCTGCTGCAACAACTGAATCATCATCTTCAGTTGGGGATTATTGGTATCTCTTTTTGATTTTTGGCCTTTTAATTGCTGCAATTGTTATTGCTACTTTGTAAGTTCTTTGCATTACTGTAATTCTACTTTTATTAATTATTACTAATTTTAGGGTTATCTGCTTTATTAAGCGTCGAAAGAGCTCAAAGAAAGCAGCTGCTGTTCCACCACGAAAACTCCGCGGGTCTCAAAGCCCAATTGTTGCTCGCCCTTCTGCTGAAGTCCAACAATCTCATGAAGCTGCTGCACCACCTTCCTACCTCTCTCAATCCTCGATTTTTTCTCATAAGTCAATGCTTCTGAGCAAAAAAGAACAAAAACAAGAACAAGAAAAAGTTGCTGCTGCTGCTGAAATAAAGGAACCAGAAGAAACGGATTTAACATCCGTGAAACCAACTGCTTGATTTGCCTTTTTTGTATTTGTAGCCATGTTTTTTATATGGCGGTTGAAAACAATAAATGGTCTTTTTGTGTTTGTCATCTGTTTTTCTAACATCTATGTTGAATGGGCTTGAATATTTCGGTAACAGCGCATTAGGGAACCAAAATTTGAATATTTTAAACTTACTTTTTTAAAGCAGTAGTAAAAAAATTTGGAGAAGGTTTTCCATGATAATTTTGAAAGGTCACAATACTTTTTGGTATTATAGGTTATCGCTTTTATGGTACATTATCCAGAACAGTAAAAATATAAGGGGTCGGGTTTATGATAAATGTTTGCAGAATGCAAAAATATTTATAAAATATTAACACCTCAAGTCACAATAACAGTATCCTCAAGAATCGATATCACAAAAAATGATAAATTATGAAAAATATAATCGTAAATTTTCGTTTTAAAAGCAAAAATTTCGGTGGATGACTTTTGCAAAGAATATACAGGGTGTTTATTTTATCTGTGTGGGGTTTTAATGGCACGAAAAACATATTAAATTTAAGTTTTAGAAGCTCATATTTTCACACAATGTTAATATGGGCCTAAAGTTTGTTTTCCCAAATTTTCAGCCAATTCGAAGACCTAAACTTTTTTCGAGGATCTAGATCCTATGTCTTGACAAAAAATAAAAATTTGTAGCTTTTTGGATTCCCTACTTTATGGACTGTCAATTTGCTTTAAAATTTTTATTCTTATTCTCTAAATTTTAAATTTTTTGTTTATTTTTAAATTCATTGCAAAACAAAAAATTTTTTTTTAAAAAATTTTCTAAGTCCGAGGTTTTGTCAATGCATTCACGGATTTAGAAAATTTTTTTAAAATTTTAATTTTTAAAAAAAATTAAATTTAAAATTTAGAGAATAAGAATAAAAATTTTAAAGCAAATTGACAGTCCATAAAGTAGGGAATCCAAAAAGCTACAAATTTTTATTTTTTGTCAAGACATAGGATCTAGATCCTCGAAAAAAGTTTAGGTCTTCGAATTGGCTGAAAATTTGGGAAAACAAACTTTAGGCCCATATTAACATTGTGTGAAAATATGAGCTTCTAAAACTTAAATTTAATATGTTTTTCGTGCCATTAAAACCCCACACAGATAAAATAAACACCCTGTACTGTAGTCCTTTTCACGAAAAATCTTTCCTTTACGTATTCACGAATAGCAAAAAATGCGGATTGGCGGGGTAAAACATTTACCGTAAATGATTTACGCCTTCAACTTTAGAATCGGCTGACTCAACAAAAATGTTCAACATTTCGCTGAAGAAAAAACTGTTGCATTTTGTTCAAAATACAAATATGCAAATTTCATCTTCGTCGCTAAACCTTTTTTACTTTTATTGCAAAAAAAAACATTTAAACATTTTTTGCATCATCATTTTTTTGTAATTATCTCATTTGAATACACATTTATTTTCTCGTGGCATTATTCTCTGTATATATTTTTAACTAATGATTGAATTGAAAAAGTTATAATTATGGTTTCATCATCTTCTTCACCATCTGTAACATCATCAGGAACAGATACTGCAACACCTTCAACTTCTGCCTCTGCCATCATCACCGAAGAAGAAGGAACATTACTTGAAAAAAATAATGAAAATGAAGATCCAAATAATGTAAGTGGTTTTTTTAAAAAGGTGCTGTTACTCTTCCGGCTCCTTTCCAAACCCCCGCGGGTTTGGTAATCAAGTTCTGGAAATTTTTAAATAACGCTTTTTGTAATCATTTTCGGCGTTAGTTTCTCTTAAACCGCATACAAAGTTGACCTACTTTTGAGATTATTTGCTTTCTAACATTCTATTATACTTGGTTTTTTTTCAGAATCAACGACGTAAAAATCAACGAACAAGAACTCCAACAGATTATGTTGATATTTCGAAGCATTTAACCAAAGATCCTATGGCAGATTTGCTTACTGATACACATATTTCAAATTTTCTTGAAATTTGTGTTGATTACTTTGATGGAAGAGATAAGATCAAAAAGTTTCGATTTGTCAATCCAACATTCTTTGAATCACCGTATGCCATTGAAGATGTTACAAATTTCGTCCAAGACTTTGATGAAAATATCTCTGTTCTCTTCATTCCTGTTTGCTATCATACTCATTGGGTGTTATTTGTTCTTCGACCTGCTTTATGGATATTAGAAAGTTATAATTCTCTGGAAGATATTCATGTTTCAACTCGTTGCAAATCAAAAGTTAAAAGAGTATGTGAATTCCTTTTCAAATCTGACCAAAAGCTTCCAATTGAATACATCAAATTACCAAAATGTCTTCAACAACAAGGTAAGAAGCTTTATTTTATTAAAGGGATTGTCCTCCATCAGATCCTTTGATCTTTGCCGCTAATAAAATGTTTTTTGATAACTATAATTTCAGATAGTATAAATTGTGGCATATTTTTATGTGTTTTTATTGAACAAATTATTCGATATGGAAAAATTTGTAATGTTAAGAAATTTGATATTGATCAAGAACGGCATCGTTTAAATCAAATCTTTTATGAAGTTCAACGTACTCATGCAAAACCATCTTTTTGGCCTTCATTTAGTGGTGAACCAATATTAACTGTGAATTTTATTGAATCTTCTTCTTCATCTGAACAGGTAAGTATATATTGTTATGGTTTTTTTTGCATATTATATTTGAGGTTTTCAGAATGAAGATAACAATGAAAAGGATGAATTTGAAACATGTGATGAAGATTCTGATGATAATGATAATAATAATGATAAATAAAAATGATATAATTTTGCTCTGTTCTATTCCATGATGTTCCAGTTTCTTCTATTTTGATTGCAGAAATTTAAATGATTCTGGTTCAAGGATATCTGTTCTCTTAGTAAATTAGGATTAATTTATTGATGTTTTAATAACTAAATTTATACTAATTTTGTATACTTATTTTTTGCAATAAACTTTGCGCAGGAATTCAGTCTGCTTCATTTGACATAATTGATCTATAAATGCACTTTACTTCTAAATGGGAGAAAGAACAACAGAAAGTTTATATTTTTTAGCTTGAAAATTTGAAGATTTTTTCATTGTGTAGCAGTTAGTTTTTTTCTGATAAAAGAATTCCACCGTAACTTCTTTTTTATAAATTTTGTTTACGGAAGAAAATATAAAAATTTTGTTGTTTTTGTTCGGCAACAAAACGCCAACATTAGAAAATTTTTAAAAACTGCAAAAATATTTTGTAGAAATTGAACGAAGAATTTGTTGTTGTTTTGCCAAAAAAACAGTTTTGATTTAACAATATCCACGTTCTAGATGTCGTCAAAAACTACATTAAAAAGAACTCCAAAGAATCCTGCATCATCTGCAGCAACAACAGCTGAACCTCGAGCAGCTCCAAAACGATCAGGTTTGTGAATATCCTTAACAATTTTTGTGCAACTTTAACTTTATCCCTATCTATTTTAAGCTCGAAATGAAGGTGGTATCCGATCAGAAGATGTTGCAAAATTTCGACAACTTAATTTCCAGCGTACCCTTGATAGCGATAATTTATTTGAAGATCCAAGCCGCAAATCAAATATTAAAACACCTGATTTTGGATTGAGAGAAGAAAAGATAAAACCTGGTTTGTTTCTTCTGTATTTTAATCACAACTAATTTCATCTTTTTCAGTTGGTCGAGCAAGTAAAAGAGCTCTTGGTGCCACGGATGCAAGATATCGAAAGAATTTTGAACAACGTCGGCATGAATTTCTTGTAAGTTTTTGAGTACAACCTTGTTTACCTTAAATTTAAATATCAATTAAACATTGTTCCTCTTTTTTAGATCAAGAAGCCTGCAGAAGGTTATATGTATGATATTGTAACTGCTCCTTCTCCAAATACAAGAACAATTAAACTTTGTGAAACGTGTTGGATGTCTTCAAATCTAAAATGCTCTGTCTGTAATGCTTTTCTATGCCAAAAGAAATGTTATGAAATTCATAAAGATCTCAGATGTAACAAGCTTGTTCGATGAAGTTTTCTCTTTTTTGTATATGTATTTGTATATTACTTGTTGATAAAATTATGATTTTGTCGATGACTTGTTTGTTTATCCATCATTGTGGTAAAAATGTGCCATATTATTAGATACTTCTTCGTTTTTAATAAAAAATTCTTCGTTTTTAATAAAAAAACTGTATGTTTTACAATGCAGTATTGTAAAACATGCATGTGTATGTGGTATAAAACTGCATTATTGTATGCTATCTGGTTACCATATCCTCTTTTCTACTTTTGCAGTTGCAAAATAAAATACTGTTAGTGTTTTAGTTACTCTTCAGAAGGTTAAAAACCAGAATTTTGTGCAACACATTTTTCAAAGAACATTAAATTTATTAAAAGTTTATAAAACAGCATTGAAAATAATACAGAGATCAGTGCCAGTACAAAAATAATAATTATAATACAAAAATACGGTATTTATAAATATACAATTGAAAAAATACATTTGACAGAAGCTGAGTAAATAAATCAGTTTTGCTTTTTGGAAGCATTTGTCGTTGCCTAAAAAATATAAAATAATCAAATCCGTAAGCAAAAAGATCAAATTTACGTTTGCAGCAATATGAAGACCAGCTTGGCTAGCAGGAAGTACAGCTTGTTGCAATAAATTTTCCCAAGTCCAATTAACTGCTCCATCAATTGCAGTACCAATTTCACGACCATGACCAGAATATCGAACATAGCACCACGAAACCAATGCAATTGTTACGACAAAACAGACAGAGGTAAAAATAGTAGAAACTGCACCAAGTCCAACAAACTGCAAAACTTCTTGGATGACATAATCAACAATTATTAAAAGAACAAGAACAGCTGGAGTTCGCATTGATTTGAAAAGATTTTTGCTATTATTTTGACGTGAAAAATATTTGTATTGCTCCTAAAAGATTTATTATCACAAAAATAAATTGCTTAAATTTTAAAAATTGCTTACAGCCATTTCTTCATCAAGCTTTTCAAGGTACATCAAAGACATTTCAACACCACCCATTTTCCGAGTATTCTTAAATTGTAGAATAGCTTCATTTGAACAACGAACATTTTCTTTGTCAAGAGCTTCAGTATTCATATATGGAGTATCACCCCCACAAACTTCTTCCATTTGTCGAACATACAGTGCTTTTGCAGATGAAACTGCAGCAAGATTATTTGCTTCTGCAGTGGCTTGAAGCATTGATTTTGGTTCTGGCATATCTTCACCTTGAAAAATTGTATTGTAGATCTGAAACACAAACGATAAACAATTAATAATAAAGTTTTTAACAAACCTTGAAATATTCAAGTAATTCACGGCATGTAACATGTTGATTATTAATACTTTTAATGGTTACATTGGTAGGATCAAGTAAACGAGGAATAAGAATCTTGAGATTTGATTTAAAATCTTCTTCGATTTCTAAAACAAAAATAATCTTATAGTATTAACAAACAAAAGAAAAATTTAACCTTGAAGTTCACCACGAAAATCAGGATTTTGGGCAACTCTTAAACCAGGATGTGGCATCAAAAAGCAAGAAATTTTTTCAAAAGATGTACGAATTTGCTCACGAAGTTGACGTAATTCAGGATGCATTTTTTCATGATTTTCTAAACGCTTCATTAACAAAATTTCTCCACCACGGAAACCATATTCAACATCATAGGGATAACTCCAATCACGAACCAAAAAAAGTAATTGTTGGAAAGGTTTTCCTTTACATTCTTCCAAAGCAAGTTTTCCATATTCTGTGAATAATTGTAAATGTTGCAAATCATCTTCTTGAATATTTTGACTAATGTTGTAAATCTAAAAATTTGTTTTTAACTAATAAAACTGCAAATTCTGAATGAATTACTAACTTGAACAGAAGAGAGCATTGTAGAAAGAGCAAAGATTGTTGCACAATTTTTGACCGTAGATAATGTATCAAAAGCCCCTTGAGTATCCATGAGAAGAACAACAACATCTTCATTATTTTTGTCCTTGATTAAAAAAGGTTTTGACCAAATTAGCATTCCATTAGTATCACGATCAGCACCACCCCTCCAACTGAATCCTTCCAATTTATCTGCACTTGTTAGCCAATCCGTTGAGTCATCATTACCTTTTTCACGCCATGTAAGATATCGTAAAAAGAAATTGAGAATAAAGCTTTTTCCTTTTCGAAATGCACCCGCAACACTAATCAATGAAACTTTTTTATCAGCATATCGAGGATCCAACAATAATTCAGCTAAAGCATTTTCATCTAATTCATGCGAATGATCTTCTTCATTAAAGGATAAAATCCGTACTGCAGATGGCAGAGATTCATTTATCGTTGTTAAAGACATTGAGGAAAGTATGGAATGTTAATGACGAGCAGCAACAGCAGTTCAATTTGTTAATGATAAAACCAATTCTTGGTGATAAACCTTGATTGGACTTTAACGAAAAAAATTCTATAGAAAAACTTTACATAATCTGTATAAAAAAGTATACAATGTTGCAAGCTCATAAACTTGTTTTTCTTTGACAAAATTCCAACGAATACCTTTTAAACTTTATTGCAAAAAGAAATAAGTACATGATTAGAAAGAGAAAAAAAATATAAAAAAAGTTATTATAAAATCAACAAAAACATTCTTTTTGAAAGGTATATGACGCAATTATTCTTGATCCAAATCTTCTTCAATTTCTTCAATCAAAACACTTGATGGAACATCTTCAACTCGAACAGAGCAAAAATTTAAAGATTCATGATCTTCAGAATCTTCTTCAGAGCTTTCAAATTCATCATCTTCACTATCTTCACTCTTAAAACCTCAAATAACATGTAAGAAAAAATGGAAAAAAACAAAGTTATTACCTCAGACGAAGTAGATGATTCAGTAAGATCCATTGCCAATATTGGTTCACCACTAAATGGAGGCCAAAAAGATGGCTTTGCAAGAGTATGCCGAACTTCAAAAAAGATCCAATCGAGACGTAGCCGTTCTTCTTCTATATTAAACTTGACAACATCACAAATTTTTCCATATCGAATAATCTGTTCAATATAAACGCATAAAAAGATGCCACAATTGATTCCATCTAAAACATAGATTAGTACAGAGGAGAATGGAACAGTTTAAGAAAATAAAGCTTACCTTTTTGTTGAAGACATTTGGGTAAATTCATCTGTTCAACACGTAATCGTCTTGTAGATTTGAAAAGGAATTCACAAACCATATTAACTTTATGTTTATAAAGTACTGGAATAACAATATTCTCAAGAGAATTGTAAATCTCTAATGTCCAACTTTTCGGTCGAAGAACAAATAACACCCAATGAGTATGATAGCAAACAGGAATGAACAGAACAGAGATAGTTTCATCAAAGTCTTGGACGAAATTTGTAACATCTTCAATAGCATACGGTGATTCAAAGAATGTTGGATTGACAAATCGAAACTTTTTGATCTTATCTCTTCCATCAAAGTAATCAACACAAATTTCAAGAAAATTTGTTATATGTGTGTCTGTCAACAAATCAGTCATAGGATCATTGGTAAGATGCTTTGAAATATCAACATAATCTGTTGCATGTCTTGCGCCTGACTGTTGCAATTGTTGATGTTTGTGTCGTTGATTCTAAAAAACAAAATATATAACAATTATAACTGCATGTCAATACAAAGATGACCTATATGACTTTTAAAGTACGTCATCTTTGGAAGAAAGATGAATAAAGAGGGTTGGAGGTATAGAAAAATTACGAAACAGCTATCATGCGAGAATTAAAATTAATAAATCGTTTTTTGTAAAGCATACGAACAACCATGAAAAAAACTTAACCCAAACAAAGACTTACATTCTTTGATACTTCATTTCTTTCATGTACTGCTACAGCTACTGTTGCTGATGCTTCTTCATTCGTTGCAGAAGTTGAAGGTGTTGCTGTGGTTGCTCCAGATTTTGTTTCTGATGTTGATACTGATGGTGAAGATGATGAAGCCATAATTACAACTTTTTCAATACAATCATTAGTTAATTATACTATATATACAAACAATATATATGTATGTACAATTAAGAAGGAAATAATAAAAATTAGATTTATAAAATCAATTGAACAAGAAAAAATCGAAGAGAAAAAAAGAAATGATGAAGAACGACAACAAAACACTTTTTTCTCTTACAGCTATTTTTTCACACCTTTGCTTGCTTTTGCGTTTTTTTTGAAACGCCGCAGTTTGCGAGTTTTCCTTTCCAAAAAAAATTTCTCTTTCTTTTTCGAAAAAACGTGTGTTTACGTTTTGCCAAAGATTTTTATCGTTTGAAAAATTTCAACATTTTTTTGCTTCAAAAAAATTTGATTCTTCGAATTTATTAATTTATTAAACTTTTAGTGATTAAAATAGGAGATTTACAAATTTTTTGCTTTTTTTTATAAAACTCATTTTTGCTTTTCACTTCAATATTTTGATGCTGTTTTTTATGTTGATCAAAAACATTGCACTTTTAATTATAGCTAGCTACAAGTTTGATTAAAAATCAATATATGTAGCTGACATAATTTGTTGGTGAACGATTTCGTAAGACTTTAGCATCATTGATAGCTGTAAAAAATTTGGTTATAAAACGTTTGCTTCAGATATGATTTTTTATTGAACTTTAACCATTCATAGAGACTCAGACATGCTATTTGTAAACATGTTTGTTTTATAAAATTTGATGATTAAACTTTTACTGTTTTTTTACAAACAATGACAAAACATTACAAAAAATATTATTTCATCACTTTTTTTCTTTTGATGTTAGATCACAAAAAATATTGACGAAATACATAAAAAACATTTGATGATGCCATCATATAGGGAAATGATGATGATGAATTAAACGTGCAAAAAACGAGACAAAACATTCGATCGCGCTTTCAATCATTTAAAAAAAGTACCACGCCAAAATTCATGCATGTTGTTTTTAATCTTTGCATTTGCATAATCGTCTGATGTTTTTTTCCCTTCAGAGATTAATTTTATTTGTTCATTTTAGTCATAAGTTTTTAAGACCTCTCCACCCTCACCATATGTGAAATATTTTATTTGAAAAAGTATAAAAGTGTCCTACTTTTGTTCAATTTTCTCTATCAGTCGTTTTCCACTGATTTCAGCTCTTATTTCGATTTTTATATTTTCTCGAATTTGTTAATTTTCATTAAAAAATGTATAACCAAGCCCTTGTTGCATATTTTTCATTTCTTGTTTTGGCATCCAAGAATCTTCCAGCCCCTCGATCCCGAAAAGAATCCCTTCGTGGAAAAATGAAGGAACAAATGGCCTTCACTTTGACGGCAATGCGTCAAAAGAAAGCCGAAGAAATGGCCGCCGCTCAAGCTGCGAGGACACAGCAGCATGCGTAGCTCCGATTACTGTATTGCTTACTGTATCAACAACTGCAACGACAACAATAGCAACATTATTATTACTGTTATTCACAACAATGACAACACTAAAAGATTTGTGATATTTGGATTTGATAAAGATTTTAATGCTTTATACGATGTATTTTTAAATGTAAATAATAAAATTTTTAAATTTATAAAAATGTATGATTTTGGGGAACAATTGAAATGGTTACGGTATGTCGATCTTCGACGATCCTGCAATCAAAAATTACGGTAGATTCAAACAGACATGGTTTTTTGTGTTCCTTTTTTTACTGTAAAAAAGTTTAAAAAGTTTTTTAAGTTTTTGGCTCATCTTTTTTTTTAATTTTTCCTGCAATTTTTTAAACCTATAACAAATTTTTACCAAATTTTAAGCTCATATCAAGTTTTTTGCTTAAAAATTACTATTAATTACGGTACTTGAATGAGTCAACAAAGACTTTGATGCTTTTATTTCCAACAAAAATTTAAAAAGCTACTTTAATTTTGATGTTCTTGAAATTGCATGTTCTCTGTTTCAAAGGTTTTGATTAAAAAAGTGGTTCTCTGCTTCTGGATTCTCCTTCTCTTCAGGGATTATTGATTGATTTTGTTTTGGTTTGAAATGGAGAATTTAGAGGAAAAAAGAAGGAAGCAAACAAAGTGCAAAAGAGGAGGAAAGGAAATAAAAACTTGTTTTTTAACTAAAACAAAAAAAATAAAAATTAATTCCTTGTTTTTTTGGTGACGTCGAAGATTAATTTGCATATTCGGTTTCTTTCAAAGACCGCGAACACGGGCTCAATGTTTGGGTAAAAAAGATTTAGTTAAGAGTTTTTGGTCATAAAAATAAATAATGCCAGAATGTTCCAGAAACACTTAAACGTAGATTTGTAACGATATTTTGGTGAAATTCATTATGATTTATTGCGAAAACAAAAGTGCTCAAAAATTCCGGATTCAATCCCTGGCTCTGATTTTTTGCAATTTATCTAGGATTGTAAATTTTTGTGAATGGCTTTTTTAACTTAAATTTATGTTTATTAAAGCAATATAAAATTAAAGACGATCGAAAATAAATGTTTTTCCAAGGATGTGAATTTAATGTGGTTCTATTTTGAGAAGATTGACCAATATTTTAAAGTAATCCATCCCATATGTTTTTCGTCATTTTAATACAAGTTCAACTGCTTTTAATTTGCAAAAATGCAATGTTTTTTTCATTTTCTTATTATAAATGTCAAAAGTACAAAACAAATTTGATACAATTAGTTTTATTAAAAAACTGGTGTTTCGCAAATTTTGTCATAACCAAAGTAAAAAAAGGAAGAGAAAGGCAATCATCCTTGTGCATTCTTTACAAGCCATGTCCTACAATTTTTGCGGCATTTTTGATTTTTTAGTTGATGAATAAAATTTATTGTACAAGATCCTACATATTTTTGAAAAATATAAGATTACTGTAATATTAAAAAAATTGAAACAAAAAGTTTTGAAAGACATATTCAAATTTTTTAAATATCCTTGTATTTCATAACTTATCCAACTAACGATCCACTTTGTCAATTTCAATGGTTGTTGCTTTTCTTCTCATTATCTATCTTATCCCATTCCAAAACAGCTCCAACAACAGCAACAACATCGGCATCTTTTTTTCTTTCTTATTCATGTTTTTACAACCCACTGATGAGCTCCCTTTCTTTCTTTTTTTTCATTTAAAGCTTTTCGGTTTTTAGCAAACTGGCAATAAAAATAAAATTTTCGAGAATTTTTAAAAGACCCCAATGACCCAAAAAAGAAGGAAAAAGAAGAGGAACATCCACATAAAAGGGTCATGAAATGCCGCTGGCAAAAAGAAGAAGATTTTGGTGGGAGTTTTTTAAGTTAGTTATAGTTTTAACGCTCTCCCAAAAAAAATCCCTTTTTCTTTGCAAATCCGTTTTTGCTGCTGCTGTTTTATTTTTGTGTTAGTTGATGCTTAAAAATAACTTTTGCTTTTCTTTAAAAAAAATCCAAATGGATAGTATTTCTTTTTTTAACCAAAAAAAGTTTTTAGGTCTTTTTTTCATGTCTTCTGTTCAAATGCAATTTGTCTGGTTAAAAAAAGATTTTTGCTTTAAATCATTTAAGCGTGCCAAACTTGTTAAAAATTTGCGATTGTTAAAAACCGTTTAAGCAAAAAAATTTGTTTTTGTTGAATGTTTGAACAGATTTGCTTTATTTACGATTTTTGAGCTAAATTTTTTTTAGTAACTTTAGTTTACAAAAAAATGAAATCACTGCATTTTTTAAAATTACAGTAATTTCAATAGTAGTTTTTGGGTTTATTACTGTGTCTTTTATATTTTAACAATTTGAAACAAAACTATTCTTTTTTAATCTCCAAATTTCTTAAAAAGCCTGTTTTTTGATGAATAAGATTTAGTTTCATAATATTCTATTTGTTGAAAATCGTTTGCCTTGTTCTCATTAAAGTTTCTATTCTTCACTATCGAATCGCTTCCAACAAATTTTCTTATTTCAGCAAGGCAGAGTAAAACGGTTTTTCCACACGAGACTTTTTGAGTTTTTTGCTGCTAATTTTTTTTAATAAGCTTAAAAAGTTTTGTTACACCATTAACATATATTTTACTGTCCTCAATTAAAATTCCATATTTTATTTAAGATTCAGCATCAGATGCTGATTCTTTTGATACCAAAATGAGAAAAATGCGTGATTTTTTTAAAAATCTGAAAATTTTTAAAAATTTGTGAAGTTTTATCTTAAAAGAATCAGCATCTGATGCTGAATGTTATACAAAAAATAAAATTTAAATTAAGGACAATTAAATATATGTTTGTTATGTAACAAAAGTTGATAAGCTCATTAAAAAAAGTTAGCAGCAAAAAACTCAAAAAGTCTCGTGTGGAAAAACCGTTTTACTCTACCTTGCAAAAATAAGAAAATGATTCGATAGTGTCTTTCGTTCAAATTATACATTTTTGAAAAACCTTTTTCTTTCTGCTGCAACTTGCAATGAATTATGCCAAATATTTTTACACTCCAATAATATTTTTATTGTCAATCATTTTTCTTTATTTTTATGAAAATCTATTTTTCTCATTAAACTTATTTCTGCCTCTATTTTTCTTAACAAACATCAAAATATGGATGGATCACTTTAATCTAATTTTTTTTGAAGAAGATTTTAAACTTTTTGACTTTTAACTTTTTCGTTTCATTGCAAAGTTGGAAAAGCAAAAGAGAGCCAAAATTTTGTTGAGGGTCAAAAAAGCGATTTTACTTTTTCACACATTTTTGCATTTCTTTTTTCATCGGCAGCAAAAATAGAAACAATCCTATCCCATCCGATATGCCGATATTATAAACGAAGGTGGATCATTTATCTTTAAAAATAAGGGTAAGATAGGTAAATGATGATGATGATCGATGATGAATGTGGTGATTGCGGGAGGGTTATTTTTTACCTTTTCTAACAAAAAAAATTCAAATCGCCATTGGCATTTTGCCTTTTATTTTTTCAAGCGGGCATTTGAAGGGGAAAAAAAGAGAAATGTCCGGAAATGACATAAGCTCACTCTCTTTTTTGTCTTCATCAAAAAACGGCGAGGGTCGGTTTTTTTTTTGAGGATCTTTGAAGAAGCAAGTAAGAGCAACAATTTCTTTTTCAATTAAAACAACAGCTGAGACCTTTTTTTAATCTACCAAGTTCTTCTTCAAAGCCGAGCTTCTTTTTTTGTTTTCTCTCAAAAAATCATCTTCAAAAACAGTTGTTCTTGTTCATCTTGATTTTTTTGATCTTCCCTCAGGGCAATGCTCGATATTCCCTCAGGGCATGTCAAGGTAGAAAGGTAGCAGCACCTTGCTTTTTTTTCGGCGACCAAAAGCGTGTCCTCCGTTTTTGTTGATGGCAAAAAAACACACACATTTTCTTCCAATCTTTTATATATTTTTTTTATTTTTGGAAGGAATTTGTTTTTGGCATTTTTTTCTTTCTTTTAAACTTGATTTAATTTCTTTTCTTCTATTTTTTGGTTTTGTTTCTAATTTTGACAAAGCTCATTAGTTAAGATTTAATTACTTTTTTGACATTTGCTCCCCTCAAAAAAATAGATAGATAAATATAATTATATTTTTTTCTTAAATGTAAGTAAAAAAGAAAGATTACATGAGGCATTTTTTTTTGCTTTTGCCGTTTTTTCTTGAAAATTGATTTTTCTTTCTTTGATAATATTTTTTGTTTTCCTTGTCAAATCTTCTTTTTTTTCGTTTCTGTTTGAAATGTAATATGTTTTTGGTGGTCTTAAAAAATGAAGTCCGTAAACACAGAGATTAGTTACACATATATGAAGTTTTTTTAAACCGGCAAAAAAAGATAATTTATCATTCGCTTCTTCTTTTTTTTTGTTACGCAACTTCTTTCTTTTTCATAATTTTTTTCACGTTTTGTTTTCAACTAAATTGATTTAAAGGCCATGTTGAGATGTTTAAATCAAAATATTTGTAATAAAATAGAAACCAAAATAAGTGACTTTGTGCAAAAATTTAATCATTTTTATTTTCGAAAAAATTCTATCAAATCACAATTTTTTTGAACAAACCATAAAAATCAGGCATTCCAATTGAATAATTTTTTGGTTGTTGGAGTTGTTTTAAAAACCAACAAAAATAAAGATTCAATGAAACAATCAAATTTAGGCAGAGTGTTTCGTAATAAACTCTTTCGAAAATGATAGCGCTTAAAATTTTAAGCTTTGATTGATTTTTTATGTTTTTTCTGTTATTCCTTATTTTATCATAGTTCCAAATAAATGCCTTCAAATCAGGGATGAGAAATACGGCCGAAAAACCGGCTGGCCGCGGCCGCCTGGTTTTTAAATTTTATATGGTGAAAAAAAGGATTTTCCAAAAATTCACGGCCGCGGCCGGCCGTATTTCTCATCCCTGCTTCAAATAACCAAGATGTCATTTTTAGGTACAAAAAGTTACTGTATAATTTAATTTTCCAAAAGTGTCATTTCAACCATACTTTCGAAATTTGTAAAAATTATTTTAGTCAAAAGTTTTTATTTATGAAATTTAAATTTCTTAACGTAACATTTGTCGTGATAATTTGATAGCTTGTAAATGATTCATTTTTTCGTGTTTAATTTTTTTTCAAAGTTTTGTTCTCGTGTCGTCATCCTCGTGTTAAAAAAATCTTTTGATTGACATTGTCCAAAATAATTTTTGGACTCTATCGTTTTTTTTCAGTTTTGTTATCCAGCTTCAAAAAGAAAAGCTGAAACAAAAAACACAAAAATGCAAATGGGTCTCAGTTGCGGGGCGAGGACCCTAAAATTTTCACTTTTTATATTTAATTTAGTTTTTTTGGTTTGTCTTTAATAATTTTATTTTTATCCATTATCCAATATGCAAATTTAGATTTGTGGATTTGTATGTCTATGCATTGGAACATGGCTAATTTTGGATAAATATGCTGTTGATAATTTAGCAGCAGCAACAGCAAAAGTAAAGGGATATGAGAATGATGATGGCCTAAGGGATTTAGCCACTAAGCCAGCAGCAGTTCGACAAATTGGTTATTTGTTACTTTTTGGTGGATGCATTGTTATTATTGTTGCATTTTTGGGATGCTGCGGAGCAGCAAAAGAATGGCGGCCTTTACTTTGTTGTTATGGTAAGCTTGGATCAAAAGAATTGGGATTTATCAAAATCATATATTTTAAATTTGCATAAATTCAAAAGTTTATGCAAATTTAAGATACTGAAGATTTTTTATTGGTGTCATTTTTAAACAATGCCAAAAATTTTAAACCAAAACATTCCAAAATTTCTTTTTTAAACCTTCGAAAATCTTCTAAACTTCCTTTTTTTCCATTTTTGTCATTTTCAAACTTTTACCCATATTTATTTTTTAAGGAACATGTTTAATGATAATTTTGGCCACCGAAATCGCAGCAGCAATTTATGCATCCTTGCATTCGCATGTTTTTGAAAAAGATTTTCGTGAAATTTTACATGCTTCTTTAAAAATGTATAATGGAACGGATACTTTGGTGACGAAAGATCACGATGATATTTTGGTTAAAACTGCTTGGGATAAAATTATGATGGAAGTATGTCTTTAACATTTTTTGTGAAAAGATGAAGGATTACGGTAAAAACTGTATTTACAGAAGCAATGTTGCGGAGTTGATTCAAAGCTAGGAGAATTTAATGAAAGTGGATGGTATACTTTAATGCAAGGAAGATTTCAATTTCCTCCTGCTTGTTGCCCGGTAAAAAAGAATGGAAAATTACAAGCTTCATGTCCAACAATTCAAAGATATGGAACTGTAAGTTTATAAAATTTGCATAAATTATACATATTTTTTTGAGTTAAATTAGCACATTTTTGAAATTTGTAAAAACACACTTTATCGATTTTAAAAATATCACTTTTGATGCTTACTTATTGATTTTTATCATGCTTATTTCTTTGTGTTAAAAAACTGATTTTTGTTTTTTTGAACTAATTTAATTTTAATTTGCTAAAATTAAATTTTAACATACATACCGTAATCGCTGTGATTTAAAATTTTTTCAAAGTCTAATTATTTGATGTTACTGTATGATTACTAATATCTGGCTATTACTTTAGTTGTTTTTTTTGTTAAAGCATAAATATTACTTATTTATTTATAGGGATGTTATGAAAAGATTCGAGAATCTGTGCAAGAACTTTCATCACATTTTAAAGTTGTCATGTGGACCGCAATTTTTATTGCTTTAATACAGGGCTTTGGAATTGCAGTTGCATTTTGTTTATGTAATTCCATCAATGGTGACGAGTATTATTAAATGAAGAATCAAATATATATATTTTGTTGTAGTAGTACTGTAGTAAATAATTAATAATGTAAAATTGAAAAAGTACAATTTTTATTAAATTTAGCTTACTGTAATTTTTTTGTTTTTTTTTAAATGCTTTAAATTTGTTATTCTTTTTTTGTTGTTACAAAAATATTCCTTATTTTTAAGCAAAAAGTTTAGGGCTGCCATGATTTTTTATTTTTTGAAAATAATATTCGAATTTCGATGGTTCTTGGATGGATTTTTGTTTTACCATTTGTTCAAGTAGGCTTTTTTTGAGATTACGGTAATTGCTATTAAATAAATATTTTTTAGATTGTATGTTTCTATCTTGGTTATAAATTTTATAAAAAGATCAAAGAAGATTTATTGTATTTGTATTAAAAAATATTTAAATAAATGAATGGAAAAAATCGAATAATTTTCTTGATGATAGTTTTTTAAACATAAATCTTTGGTAAAATTTTAAGCACGAAGAAATTTATTCATTGTTTTAACATTTAAAAATAAATTATTAATTTTACATATTTACAAAACCTTAGATTACAGTTTAACATTTTCCAATGCATGGATTATCAGTGTCAGAGACATAATTGGTGGTTAAAATACCGCCAGCGGGGTCATTACTGGCAGGGAAATTAATTGGAATACTTCCACATCCTTTGCATCCATGAGCCATTAATTGTGGGATTAATTGTTTAACACGACCTCCGGTAATGGTTGTACCCTCAGGGGCATATTGCAAAAAGATACATAATCCATCTCGCCAATTTATCTATATTTTATTTTAATTTTTGCTAAAAAAGAGTAAACTTACAATACTGATAATTCCACGACCTCGAGGAAGGCAAACAATATGTTCCCCGGATCGATAAACTCGACCATCGTCAAGAGTTTGAACAACTCCATTCAGCTGTTCAAGGGTAGGTTCCCCGCTGCATCCGGAAGAACCACGACAATTTATTCCAAGTCCTGCAACGGCAAAAACAAGGAAACAAAAAACAGCAAATCGAAGGATTGAAGAAGCCATTATTTAATTGGTATAAAATTTAATAACTAATAAAATTCCAGAATTGCCGTTTCTTTTTATATCATTTTTATCAAAAGAAGTACGCCCTGAAAATCAAATTTGAAATTCAAATTATTTTTTGTTGTTTTTAAACAAAATGTCAGATTCGGAAAAACATTGAATAAATTAGTCCAAAAATATCAGTTTTTTGTTTTGCACTTTTTGATCTCAAAAAACATATGTGTGCCTATATTTAAAACAATAAAAACACATATTGAAAAACACTTTCGGGTATTCTTTTTATGTAAATTACAAACTGCAACATGGAAAAAATGCAATCTACCGAAAAATTTCAAAAACCAACTCACTTTTACAAAGGATTTCATAAATCAAAAATGCTTTTCTTGTTCACAATGGATTAATCAAATTTCATTTTCTAACTTGTGAGATTTTTAGAAATGGATAAAAGTGCAGCAAAATTGTGGGATCAATGATTTTGTTTTGATCAAATGCAAATTAGTCGAAATCAAATATTATATTTGTGGATCAATAATGTTGTGGCCTGATGTTAATAAAAGATTAAAAAAGCACTTTTTTAATCTGTTTTTGTTTTGTTTATTTTAAAGCATATTTTATTGTCAAAAGTGCGTTAAAAAACATGCAATAAAAATTTTAGATTTAATCAGAAATTCTTTTAGTAAAATATGCTTGCATTTGTTACCTTCAAATATCAAAATGGTAAAAAATATCATTTATTATTTATTTATATAACGTAAGGAAAACAAAAAAACAATCTTTACAAATCATACGGTAGAAAAATTTGAATTTTTCATAAACAGTCCATTTCTTGATCAATGGTGAATCCAGTTTCTGTTCGATAAAAACTACCCGATTGCAAATTTTCCAATTGATAAACAGCTTGTGGAATTTGAAGTTCAATTGCAGAAATCAAGTTTCATGAATTTGAGATTCTGGTTGATATAAAAATGTAAAAACAGGAACATGAATAAAGCCAGAAGGATCATACCAAATTTAATCTATCTTTTCAAAATTAGCGCTCCAAAATTCAATAAAACAAAACATAATTGTAAAATTGTCTAAAAATGTCATTGTTTTTCATAATAAATAAAAATGTCTCTATTTTAATTATGTTTAATTTTGCATATTTCATTGCTTTTTAAATATAAATTTTGTGCATTAAATTAAAAAAAGTGATGAAAGAAAACTCAAAACTCTATTTTATTTGATACTTTCAAATCAACAAAAAATTCATGATAAAGAAAATACTCAAATGTGTAAACAACAACAACCAAAAACATTTTTCATAAAAAAGATCTGACAAAATTATTCATGATTTTTTTTCACGTTTTTCTGCTTCTCTCTCTTCACCCCGTTTTCTTATTCTTTCACGTAAAACTGCAAGTGGCACAAATTGATGAAAAATTTCCATTCTAAATTTACCATCCAAATTTTTAAAAAGTTGTTCAGCAGAATCTTTAAAAGCTTCATAATTATTCTGCGAATTTTCGCCATCAATAATTATTTGACAAGTAAATTTTTCAACATCAGCATTATTTTGAATAAATCTTAAAAGGGGCATTGGATCAAAGTTTTCTTCAATTGCAAAAATTATATCAATATTGAATTTTTTGAGTTTGTTCCATAAATTTATTGTTTCAAGATTTTGAAGTTGTTTCGTGTTTGTTTGACTTTTTTCAGGATAAAAAATAAATTTTTCGACATTTGGAAGTTTTTGTAAAATAAAATCCATGGGAACATTAGTCCCAGCTGAATTTTTAATAGATCCGGAGCTAACACAGAAATCTTTAATAGTATTTTCTTTAACAATAAATAAAAAATCACTCAAGGTTATTGTTGAATATGATAATGAAAATTGTTTAATGGAACAACGATAAATGTAATTAAATGGAAATGATTCACTGCAATAACTTATTTCCAAAATTCCTGCTGCCCAATATTGAACACCTTTTTGAAAATAATATTTATTATCATTATCGTAATCCAAATTTGTTTTGAAAAATAACTTTTTCTTCATAAAAAAATATTTACAGGTTTTGTATAATTTCATAAATCCGATATAAGATGATGGATTCTTTAAAATATAATAAATGCAATTGGGTGGTAAAGAAAAATTCTGCGGAAAATTTGAGACTATTTTCATTGAATACATTTATATTTTTGAAAAACAAAATAGAAAGATGGAAGAAGAAAAAATTCAGTCACCAAATACTTTTGCAAATAATGATGTATACTGACGATAACTTCTTTTAGTTCAGTGAAGCAATGCCATATGCACCATGGTTGCATACTTTTTATTGAGAATCATTTTCAAGTGTACCCTTGAAGCATACAAATTAAATCGATTATCTTTTTTTAGATGAATCGATTCTTACTTTTGATAAGCAAAAACTGAATGATTTCGTGGATATGGAAATTTTCACCCTCGTTTTATCTTGACCTTTAATTTTAAGTTTTTAGAGTCTTTTTGTTTTTTTGAAAATTTATGTTTTTAAATTTTATTTATTTTTCCTTAAAAAATTAGATTTTAAAAAAGATTAATAAAAAGCCAAATTATACTTAAAACAAAATACACAAAAGATAAAATAAACAAATAAGTATGGTATTGTTCCCTCAAAAACAATTTTCTTAATTTTAAATTAATCATGAAACATTTGCAACTGCATTTGAAGTGCATATTCCCTGTCTTCTTCATTCAAAAATTGTAAATTGTAATTGAAAAATGGTGCAAATCGGGTTTTCAAAGTTGCCAAAGTTTGACGGAGATTTTGATTTTCGGTTTCTGTAGTAAAAACAGTATTTTCGAGTCCTTTTCGATATTCAGCTTTTTCATCCTTTCGTTTACTGTAACTTTTTCTTGAAGCAATTCGATGAGCTTCTTCTTTTTCTTCTTCAGTTTTGTATGTTGGTGGACGACCAACTGGATTTGCGGTTGTTGTTGTTGAAGAAGATGTTGAAGAATGGGTTCGAATTGGGGCAGAAGCAGGAACATCATTGGTTTGCATAACCTCATACTGTTCAAGTGGGATTTGGGTAAAAATGATCGGTCCTGAAAAATCAGGGCACCAATCCTTTAAATCTTCTGAAAGTTCTTCATCAGTCATTTCAAGCAGGGATTTATCATTCTTTGGTGGTAGGGCTTGATTTGAAGAAAATTTTGAATTTTGGTGTGAAGAAGAAATATCCAAAAGATGAAAACCCCCTTGGGGACCTTCATCATTATTTGTTGTTTGTGTTGTGTTACTGTTTGGAACACAAAAATTCATTGGGGAATCTCGAAGGATTTGATTTTGTTGAGACCCATTATCGGATGAAGGATAAAAAGCGGGTCGATAAACGGCTTGTTGGGGATAATGTTGTGGTGGATGAAATTGTTGGGTTTGTTGAAAAGCAGGATTGTAGTTTGTATTAGTGGGATAAATTACCTAAATCCATATTTGAGGTCATTGTTTATTACAGATTTTATAAAACTCACATTATTATTGTTTCCAACACGATATGGCTCTTGATATCCAACATTTTGACCATTTGTTAAAACATTTGAAGTATTTGATTGTTCTCGGGGATAATAAAAAGTTTGTTGATCATTACCACTGGCCCCAAATCCATCAAAATACCAATTGTGCCCACTTCCAAGTTTATTACTATTAGGATAACTCATTGTTAAACTTTTGTAAATTTTTAACAGAGTTTTTAACAAATATAATTTTTAGAATATTTTTCAAGGCAACCTTACTATCAGGTGAAAGCTTGTAAAAAGTGAATGAAAAACTGTTTTTCATTTTTGAAAACGCCGGAAAAATGGATCTTGTAATCATTTTCAAAGTGCCTCAAGACTGTATAAGGGATTTTGGATAAATTTTTTTCCTCCCAAAAAATTTCTTTTCTTGTTTTTTGACGCATTCGTCACTTGCTGCCTGCTGCTTGCTGCTGTTATTTTTTTCTTCCTTGCTGCTGCTCCCCATCTTGTTCAGCAGCCGAAAGAAGAAAGAAAACAAGAGAAACGTATAAAATTGAGAGAGACCGAGGAAAAGAAAAATACAATTCTTCTTTGATCTCTGAAAAAAATCTTTTTCTTTTGATTTTTTTGAAATGAAAGTTTTTAAAATACAACATAATTAAGAGAAAAACTTGTAAAAATATAAATGTTTATGCTTTCAAATTCGAATTTTAAAATTACAAATTTTTACAACTCAAAATTCATGTCTACAAATTACAATACTAAAAAGAAGCTTGCTCAAACTCAAAATTCGTCTGCGCGTGATTTCTTTTTTCTGAATTTTTCAGAATACCACAAATTTGTAAAAAAATTAAGACTATTCAATAACAACTTTTTCACAAAAATAAATGCCAAAACAAATGATGACAGTATTCCCAAAATGAAGTTTATTGATCGACAGAACATTTAAAAAATTTACATAGAAAGAAAATGATGAATTACATTGAAACAGAAGAATCAAGCAGTTGGCTTTACAGAAGTAAGATCCGTCTCTTCCGGTTCTTTTGTTTCAGCAGCAGCAGCAGCAACTTTTTCTTGTTCTTGTTTTTGTTCTTTTTTGCTCAGAAGCATTTACTTATGAGAAAAAATCGAGGATTGAGAGAGGTAGGAAGGTGGTGCAACAGCTTCATGGGATTGTTGGACTTCAGCAGAAGGTCGAGCAACAATTGGGCTTTGAGACCCGCGAAGCTTACGACGTGGAGCAGCGGCTTTCTTTGAGCTTTTTCGACGCTTAATAAAGCAGAAGACCCTAAAATGAATAATGATTAATAAATGTTAAATTACAGTAATGCAAAAAACTTACAAAATAGCAATACCAATTGCAACAATCACAATCCCCGCAATCAAGAATGCCCACCAATAATCACCAATTGATGTTGATGATTCAGTTGTTGCATCAGCTTGTGCACCAGGTACTGTATTTGGTCCAAAAGTTGATCCAAGTGATGTTGTTGGAGATGAAGTTGTTGGTTCAAACTTGAGCATAGCATTTTTCTAAATATTGAAAATCATTAATCATATTAATCAATTATATATATATACTTACAATAGTGACAGGACATTCAGAAGATGCATTTTGGATTTGTAAATGAACCATACCGTTTTCAATTTTTGGGCTACAAGTTTTGAGTTGACGTCCATTAGTAAGCGTGAATCCATCTATCATTGCCACTTCAGAAGATTTTTCACTTTTTGCACGGCCTAAAGTTTAAATTGAATAATTTTATATTTGAATTTTATCCTTACCAATATTTTTTCCTTCAAATGGTGTCATGTAAGTAATCTTGTTATCCCGACCAGCAACATAAAATCCACATTTTGTATCACATGAATCAGAGATGAATGAGTTTACATATTGTCCTGGTGGATCAGCTTCATAACAAGCAAAAAATCTAAAGTGAAAATTTAGAAACTGTTTCAGAAACATAAATAAACTTACTCTCCATTACATTGTTGTTCAGGAACTCCAAAAATCAATTCTCCATTTTCAAGAATAACATCCAAAAGTCTAGGTTGAGCGATAATTATATCACTTCCATTTTTGATACCAACTTGATTGCCATCATCAGATAATAGTCCTTCTTGATATTGATCCACTTGAATACGATTTGATAGAACAAATGAAGAACCATATTGAGCAATTACAGTAGCCAAGATCAAAGTCCAGAATAATCCAAGAAAGAGTTTCATGACTGCAACAACTTTTCTTCTCCTTCAACCAACGTTCTTCCAATGACAACAAAAAGTTGAAATGAAAACAAAAAACGACTTCCAAAAAGTATTTATAGCAAAAACAATGCTAAAATTTTATTCAGACAAAAATAAAGTATGTGTTCGAATTTGCATATTTTCATTTCACTTTTGTGCGCCAAATAATCACTCCTTTGCAAAAAATTGGTTGAAGAAGAAAAGTCGCTGCAATGAAACTGTTTTCTGGATTATTTTGGAGTTTGGTTTTTATTACTGTATTTGTTCAAATTGGGTCATCAAAAATTGTTACAAAAAGAGAAGAATCAAATTATGAAAATGGTACTGATATTATTGTTGTTAAACCTGAACTTTTAGATGTTGTTTTAACTGAAAAAAATTTAACTTTTAAATTTTGCGACAATAACTGTATTGAAGAGTAAGTTCCATATATTTTAATGACTTCTTAAAAGTTATTTTCAGTTTTCTTGTTTGTTATGAACCTGCTTCTACTGCTCAGACTTCATATCTTGATCTTTGTAATTCTAATTGTGGTTTTTATGTTAATGCGAATAAAGACGTTTTCTCATTTATGAATCCATTCACACATATGGGTAGGTTCTTGATTCTTTAAAACATTGACTCTGATTTTTACTATTTCAGGTATTGTTAAAATAGGTGATTGTTTTGAAACATCTATGAAGTATAATATTTCAATTGCTTATAATGGTGTTGGTGCTGAATTTGAATCAATGCTCGGTTGTGACCCAAAAATTGAAAATGGTATGATTCAATTAAATATTACAACTGCAAGTTCTGGCTGTCCTATGACCATTGTAAGTTTTCAAGACGCTTTTTTAATGATTTATTCTACTTTTTTAGAAAAATGCTAAAATCTTTAAAGAAGAAGTACCAGCTCCAAATCCAAGTTCAAATGGAAATGTACCATCAAAAAATAACAATCCTGAAAGTGCTCCACCAGATTCTTCTGCAACTTCAAAAAATATTGATAATTATTTTGGATTGAGTTTGGTTCTTTTTTCATTTTATATTCTTCATTAATTTTTTTCAAATATTACAAATGTGACAGCAATCTATGATCTAGTAAAAATCTGTATTGTTTTGTATACGTATGAAAGATTGATAAATAAAAAATGTCTTACAAATATTTTATTAATGAAAATTACTATGTTAAAGATAAATCCAAGGAATACTTTTGTTACAGTAAGAAAAAAATACTTCAAATTCCAATTTTTTACATCCTTTGCTTGAAACATAAATCTTGAAACGAAAAAAAGTTCAAGTTTTTAGTAAAAATTCATTGTTGTTCGTGTTAAAGGTTTTGTTATTCTTGTACTCTAAAATTATTATTTTACCATTAAACAATATTCTTGATAAATGTCAACAACAATTGAACCTTCACCATTTGTTTATTGGGCACAAGATAATGAAAGAGTATTTCTTCGAGTGGATTTAAGAGATGCTCAAGTAAGAATACCAATTTTTAAAGTTTATACTTTGAACTAAGATAAATATATTTTCAGGATGTTAACGTTGTTGTAAACAATAAGAAGGTATTTCAATTCTCTGCAAATGGACATGGTGGACAAGGAAAAAGAGGATATCAATTCTCTCTTAATCTTACAGATGACGTTAAGGTTTGTACGATTTATTACTGTTAATTGTTACTTATTAATAATTTGCTGTTTTAGAATTCTCCAACATTCAAAACAACTGGATCTCAAATTGATATTGAGCTAAAGAAAGAAAAGGCAGAATTTTGGAAGAATTTAATTCAAGAATCAAAGAGGCCGCATTGGTTGAAATTCGATTTTAGCAAATGGAAGGATAGCGATGAATCGGAACATGAAGAAAATAGCAATGGTTTTATGGTTTGTTTTTACATTGTACATGTGTTAATATCAAATATTATTACGTTTTAGTCAAATGAAGAAAAGCTTAGAGAATGGGCAAAGAAATATGGTGGAACAATGCCTGAAGGAAGAAGCGGCGGAGCTGAAAACTTTTCCATGGATTTTTGTTAGTTTTTTTGTTTTTGATTGTAAAAAACTTTTATAACTTTAATGATAAAGACTACAATTTTTGTAACCTTTTATTGATATTGTTGTCTATATATATATAGAAGTATAGTATCAAAACAGAAGATCATTATTTAAAAATGAAACGTGTTTCAGTGATGAACTTTTATCTCTTTGCTTTCAATGTTCTGATATTTTTGGCACATTTTTATGTTCTTGCATGCTTAACTACTGGATATTTAACCAAAGGTTCATGTAAGTTTACCAATTGTTTGTATTGCAAATATCTAATTACCATTTTTTAGTATACTTTAAATCATTCTGGGAAACTCGTCGATTAGCTTTTTATACGTGTACTGCCTTGCAATATATTGATGTTTTTCATGGATTTATGGGTATTACAAAATCTGGATGGTCAACTGGTATTATTCAAGTAACTGGAAGGCTTGTTATGCTTGCCATCATTGATAATAATCCATACATTCATGATTCTGCTACAACATATCTTTTAATGTTTGTATATTTCCTTGTTGAACAATTCAGATATCCATATTATGCTGTATCGGCCCTTGGCATTGAATTATACATTCTTACATGGTTAAGATATTCAATTTGGATTATTCTATATCCTTCTGGATTAGTTCTTGAAGGTATGTTTTTGTTTTGGGTTACTGTAGTTTTATAAATTTGGTTTTAGCAATCTCAATTATTCGTTCAATTCCATATTATTACGAAAGTGGAAAATGGTCAATTCCAATGCCAAATCCGTTGAACTTTTCTTTCAATTTTGGTATCTTTCTTGCAGTCTTTGTTACTACCGTATTTCCTAAAAGTAAGTTTTGCAATTTTTTTGAGATTTATCAAACCAATTTTAGTTGCTCATACTCTCCTAAGTCATATGCGTCGACAACGATCAAAGAAATTTGCAAATAAAGGAAAGAAACAAGTTTAGTAATTTTCTTAATGTTATATTAATTACTTATTTGAATTATTATTTATGTGAAAGCTAATTTATTTTTGTTTTTTGGTACTATTTGGTTATGGTAATAAATGTTTGTTTTAAAAAGACTTGTTAAAAAGTTTTTTAAGAAAAATAATAGATTCTTTTTTTTAAAAAGCCAAAAATTTACGTTTAGAAAACAATGAAATCATTGAACCGAGAAACTTTAGGAAGTATTTTTTCTTCGGGGATTTTAGATTTATGGATGCAAAAGCATAACACCAGCTATTTTGGCGCATAATTTTAAAAATGCATGTTAGAAGAAGTCATTTGTGGAGTTTTCATTCCATTGTTTGAGTAAGAGAAGAATGGATACTGTAGGATGATGACATAAATTTAAAAGATTTTTTTAGAGTTTTTGGAAAAATTTAAAAATCTTTCATTTTTCTCAAAGTTACAGTATACCATCTTTAAATAAAACTTTAGAGGTTGTTTTTATTGAGAAAAGGTTATTATTAAAGGGACCTGTTGCTAAACTGACGAGAAAGTGCCAAGGTTTTACAGGCAACGCGCGCGAAATTTAAAAAATGCGTTGCTTTTTTTTTGCGACAGAAAATTTTTTGCTGCTGCTGCTTTTTTCTTCTCAAATTTTTTTATACCCGTGATTTTTTGCCGTGTATTTTTAATTATTTCTTATCTTTTACTTGTATTTGATTAATAAATAAAGTATATTTGTTTTGTTTGTATGTGACATATTATTGCTGTATAATGCAAAGGTTTTACCTTGTCATTTTTTTCATTTTTTACATGGATTTTAGAGTTGCTGATTATGATGGATGGAAGAACAGGTAAGTTTGTGCATATCAGGTATGTTTATGTATTGCTTTTTCAATTACAAGGACTAATCTTATTCGTTTTTTAGGCATGTGGAAGAACGTATGGAAATGGAGAGATGGATGGTGGAAGAGGATATATATATGTCGGTTCTCGAAAATCGACGTTGGAACTGCGGATCGCTTTTATCGTTCTCCAGTTCCGACACAATATATACATAATCCTTGTGTTTGTGATTCCATCGATTTAGTTGCTGCTGTAAATATGCTTTGTGCTCCGTTTGGAGAATTTTTGAGAGGATTGTTCATCCTAAAGGAAACCGGGGTATCTTCGGATACCTTAGTTTTAGTGGAGCTTGCTCCAAATAAATTTTGGCTGCGGTACTTGTTAGTACTGCTTATATGTAAGAATGGAAGAATCTTGATTAGCAACATCTTTAACAAAGTACTGATAACGACTACCTTCATTGATAGCACATTTTATTGGCATTGATTTTTGTCTTTGGAAATATAAAAAGCTGTTACATGTTTTACTTTGAATAAAAGATAATTTACAAATTTGGCACGAAATGTTTTTTTGCTGTATTGTAGTTGTAAATTTTTATGTTTATCTTGAAGCAAAATCGTAGCTCAAGAAAATAAAATCTGATGTAATCCATTATCCACAGCATGTCGTGTGTATGAAATGATCTATCAGCGGTAAACAAAACATGTTAAAATAAACAGTAAAAGAGACTATGTCTAAACTTCACAGATTCTCTGCTGGACGTGTTGTTTTTATATGCAATGTTAAGCTGTTTCTAAATTCTTTTAAGATATTGCTAGATGTACTTGAAGGCCAGGATGATTGGGATGACAAAAACAAAAAGGAGCCAAAGCCTAAGGTAATCATCAACTTCGAGGTTGATGATCACGGCCCCAAGATGAAACATTTCAGGAGGGGGAAGATATAACGGGACATGATGTAGCATTAAAAGCAATTTCAGGCAACAAATAAGAGGACAGGTAATCATATATATTTGTTAGCATATCTTCATCCTCCGTTTGTTCCATATGTTCTTCCACATGCCTAAAAAACGAATAAGATTAGTCCTTGTAATTGAAAAAGCAATACATAAACATACCTGATATGCACAAACTTACCTGTTCTTCCATCCATCATAATCAGCAACTCTAAAATCCATGTAAAAAATGAAAAAAATGACAAGGTAAAACCTTTGCATTATACAGCAATAATATGTCACATACAAACAAAACAAATATACTTTATTTATTAATCAAATACAAGTAAAAGATAAGAAATAATTAAAAATACACGGCAAAAAATCACGGGTATAAAAAAATTTGAGAAGAAAAAAGCAGCAGCAGCAAAAAATTTTCTGTCGCAAAAAAAAAGCAACGCATTTTTTAAATTTCGCGCGCGTTGCCTGTAAAACCTTGGCACTTTCTCGTCAGTTTAGCAACAGGTCCCTTTAATTTTCAATTAAGAACTTTCCTGTCCTTTTTCTATCTTTTTTTTCTATCCTTTGTTTTCTTTTCCCATGACTTTCACTTTTTTTTTCATTATGTTTGATTACATTTTTATTATTTTTATTTGAAACAAAAAAGACTTCTTTTTTATAGGTCTAATAGAAACAACAATAATTTTCCCTTGGTGGTGTCGATTTAGAAAAAAAAGAAAATGAGTTAATTTCATCAAATTTTTTTTCATCAAGGTTGTGTGAGTGTGAAAATTTTTTTGGTGTTCATTAAAAAAAAAGAAGGAAGGAGGAAATGAGTCAATTTGGACAATCATTTGAAGATCGAAGAAAAAAAAGAAAAGGAAGATGATTGTCTTTTAGTCGTCGTCGTCGGCATTAATAAAAGTCTTGTCTTTTTCCGATCACTTCCTTTTTACAATACCTTTTTCTTCTTTCCATTTTGCCTTTTCTATGAAATTAATGAAATCCAACAAAAAAATTATAACAAAATAATGGCACTTTTCTTTTTCTTCCGCTTTTCTTACAAATTTTTTTTAAATAGAAGAAGAACAAAGTTGAAAGAATCTTTTTATGTTTCGGAATTGGTCAGGAAAAAAAAGAAAAAAAGAAGGAGATGACCATGAAAAAATGAATATTAATTGTGGATTATCCCTCCCTCACCAAAACCACCATCATCGTCATCAAACAAATACATTCAAAATGATCTTGTTAATGAGGTTTTTTATATAAAGTCAAGACTACCTTCAAATGGCCTCGATTATTATTAAAAGACAAATAAAAAAAAACTTGTTGTTTTATGTTTTTTAAATGTGCTTTTTTGCTTTGTAATTATTTCAAAAAAAAAGATACTGTAATGGAGACATGGAAAAAATCCAAATAAAATTGTGTTCGGTCCATTTGGGTAAAAATGCCTATGCTATTAGGGATTACAACTTGTTGATTTACAAGAGTTCATCTTTAAGGTCATGAAGTATCCTATCCTGACAAAAAAATACATAGGAATGACTTTTGAGAAGAAGTTTAATAAAAAAGACGATGGTACAAAGTGTTTCATAAAAATATTCATTTTGGAAGCATCGACAAAAATAAGAGGCAGATCAAAATTCGATCTTCAAAATTTAACGAAAAACAAATTTGCATAAATTTCGAGCTCTAAAAGAAAAAAAAGTTTCTTGAAATTTGAAAAACATTTGGGTTCTGCAGATTTTTGGTGATCTTAGATTTTCTTGGATAATTTTTGAGTATTAAAATATTTTAAAAATTTTTATTACTTGCTTCGTAAAAGTCTAGACCTCAAATTTCTAAAAACGAAATCGGATATCTGAAGAATAAGAAATAAGATAAATTTAATAAAAAACTCAATTAATTAATCCCATCCAATCCCAAAAACAATAACAACAAAAAGCAAATGACTCTTTGAAGTGCCACAAAAACACCTTTTCCAAAAATAGAATTCCCATAGATTTTTTCTTTGAAATTTGAAGCTTCATTTTTTTGACACAAAAGCGCAAAAAAAAGAACTGTAAAAAAAGGAGGTTCTAACGCTTATATTTTTTTTGATCATTGAATCGGAAATCTGTTTTTCTCTCATTTGTTTGTTCAATCTATTGTTTTTTTTCACAATAAAGCATCATGGAAAAGAGAAAATTATTGTAAATTAATCGTATAACAAGTCAACTGAGCCCCTAATTATTCACTATATAGATAGAGATATATTTTTGTCAGTCAAAAACATTTTTCGGAAGAAAAATTGCCGTAACCAAATTGGGTCTTTGTTTCCCCCTAAAAATATTTTAGTTTTGCACAAGCATAATTTTTTATTAACTCTCTCTCTCTCAAATTGCGTTCTGCCCTTTTTTAAGTGAACCGAAAATAATTATATTTTTTGTTTGGGTAGTTTAGGAGTTTTAATGGAGTACAGTAATTTTCTGAAATGATTACTGTAGGTTTGGTGGCAGAAGAATCTTTTTAAATTTCCTATTTTTAAATTTGTTAGGTATCTTATTTGTTAATAAATTATTTTCGATCTTTTGAAAACTTAAAATAGATTGGCTAAAATTATTTAAGAAATACCGTAATTTTTAATTACTGTAACTTTTTTAAGTTTTTGAAAAAACATCCCCTTTTATCTCAAATCGTCAGATCCCTTAAAATACACTTTCTAATAATCCTCTAAAATATGCCAATAAAGAAAGTCACCATTTTGTTTTCCCTCTCCATTTTTAAACGGCCCAATTTGCCGATCGTTTATAATTTTAGAATCCAGTCTTTCTTAAACACTCTTTTTTTCATTGTTTCTCTCACGCCTGAAACTGAAAAAATGCCTTTTTTCACATCGTTTTCTCTCTTTTTTGTCTTTTTTGATCTCCAAATTTGTTGATGGTGGCAAAAAAAGTAGCTCACATTATTATTATTATTATTTTATATTTCTGGGAAGTTATTCCACTTTTTTTAGTTAATTTTTTCTGAATGTTTTTTGTTTTAGTTTTTATCCATTTATTGAACAGAACTAAACGATTGTAAAAAAGATATTCGTTTGGTTACCAAGATTTGGGATTCAGAATCCATCAAAATATAAATTTTTTTGTTAAATTTTGTTACTAAACAAAAAAATTTTGATATTTTGCTGATACCGTTTACATGTACATTTTAGTTAAACTTTGATTATCTCAAAAATTGAATTGTTGGCATTTATCCAAGTTACCGTTCCCTTTTTGTGTCATTAACTTTTTTTCTATAATTTCTTTCATTTGCCCTTACTTGACTTTTCTTAACCTCTTTTTTCTTTTTTCTTCCGCTTTTGTGAATTTTTTGTTTCTTTCTTTTGTATCCTTTGATGAACAACTTTTTTATTTCTTAAAAAATGACTTCCACTTTTCTTTTATCTTTTACCGTCTCTTCCTTGAAAAAAACATAACAAAAAACTTCTCTCTCTCTTAACCTCCTGCAGCGGAAGAAAAGAGTGTAAATTATGTTTACCTGGGATTTTGAAGAGTTCAACGACATGCCAACATCCGAAAAAAAATAGAAAAAAAAACTGTTGCGCAAATTTTCGCACGATAATTTTTTAAAGCTGAATAACGGAGATTTTTTGAAAAAGTGCCGTTTTTTGATGCCATTGTTTTTTTAAAATAAAAAAAGTCAAATCCAAGTTTTTAAGTGACGATGAAAGAAAAAAAAACAGGTATATACTTCTTTTTTTGTGTGATTGTTAAAAATTGTTCAAAAACAAAAGCTTAAAAGCGGTGCCATTAAAAATAAAAGAACGGCAACGCAAAAAAAGGATGGTTACCAACAAGTGACAAGTGGGTGGCATAAATCAAAGAATGATTGAAGTGGTTGAAAGAAGGTTTTGAAACAATAAAGAAAAAAGTATATAAATCTTAGTTAATGAGATAAACTCAAATTTTATGGCACATGCCGAAACTCACTTGAAAGGAAGTGACAAGTTTAATAATATCAAAGTTACGGTAGTGACTTTGGCTAATGTACTGTAGAGCTACAGTAAATGCACCGGAACAAAATATTGTTGACTTCAAAGAAAAACAATTTGAAAGTTGTGAAAATAAAAATTCCAGTAACTGTTTTGTATTGGTGATTTGTTATAACATTACTGTACTTTTCGTGGTCAGGGCTTCTTTCAAACTTGGCACGTTGTGAAAAGTTTTTCCATTTTGTTTGAATTTTATTTTTCTAAAATTTTGTTTTCTCTTTTTTGTTTTTTTTATATTTAGAATTCTTTCAGTCTACTAATTTAATACTTATTAGATCGAAAGATTTTTTGAAATTTATACACAACCATGTTTTAAAAAACTTTGAAACAGTTATTCCCAAAATTGGCGCTTTAAAAAATCAAACTTAATATTTTACCCTTTTCCTTTTTTTCCTTATCTTTCTTCTCTTTCCTGAACTTTTTCTTTCAGCATACCCATTTCTAAATGAAACAACTTTTTTATGTTCAAAAAATACTTTGTTTCATTTAAATGAAAACAATCAAAAGTTTTGCACCTTTTTTCTAAAAGTCAACCAAAAAGACTTCTTTCTTGACACCTTTTATGTTTGATTCCTCTTTTTTTCAAATTTCAAATGCATATAAAAGCTCATTTAAAAAGCATTCAATTTTGGCGGGTACTTTTTTGGACTTTTGCTTTATTTTCCAAATTTAGGGGCAAAAAAAACTTTGAAAACGAAATAAGCTGTAATGTATTCCTTTCCTTGATTGGCTTTTAAGCTTCAATAACTTTTCACAAAAGCTTTTTTTCTCTTTGGTTTTACTTTATTGGCTTCACAGAATTTTGTTTTGTTTTCAATAGGAAATTTTTTTTTGTTGTTTTAAAGCAAAATGGGGGAAAACAGTAACCTCATGTCATTGGTTCTTTTTAAAACTCTAATTTTATGTGAATCATCCACAGTGGATGATTCAACATATTATAGTTTTTTGTATGTTTTTACTTTTTGGTGCCCTTAAATGTAACCTTAAATTAGGTATCACTAGAAGCTTTTATCTTTTCTGTTAAGGTAATTCTGATTCTGTTTCCTGAAGACGAAGATTGCGAAGTCATAAAATCTTCATTTGATTTCGGTTCAATTTTGATTCTGATTCCCTCCGAAGCGAAAGTGAATTAAAGAAACGACATTATTTATTTTTTTGATGACTTAAACTTCAACTAAGCATGGCACCGGGCCGGGCCTTGCCCGGAAAAGCCCGGTGCCCGGCCCGGCCCGCGGGCTTCGGGCCGGGCCGGGCCGGGCTTTGATTTTTAAAAAAATTCCAAAGGGGGGACCACGTGAAAATTCACAAAAAAAGAAAACGGGCCGGGCCGGGCCCGGCCCGCGGCGAAAATTTCCGGGCCCCGGGCGGGCCGGGCTTTTTTTTCACCGGGCCCGGGCCGGGCCGGGCCTTCAAAAAGTCGGCCCGTTGCCATGCTTAACTCCAACCCATGGACCCAAATGAACTTGAAATCAACTTTTGAGCAAGTTTTGAAAAAACACTGTACAAAATGTAGCTAGCGACAAATTAGATTGAACTGAATAAATAAATAAATGCATGAATAATATTAGTTTTTCTTTTTAAAAAAGTAACACTTTCATTTTAATGTGCTTTTGTTATTTTGCACAAAAAAGAGGGATCCAATCTGGCTAATGGATGACGATAAAAAACTTTTTCAACTTTTTTATTCAAAAATTTGAAATTGATATTTTTAAATTTTTTATTGTTCCCACTTTTTTGTTTTTGCTTTTTTTTGAAAATGAGACCAGTTTTATTTTATTTTGTCATTTATCGTGTTTTTATCGTTATTAATATTATTATTAACATTAATACCCTCCTGCAATAATGCTCTTTTTTCAATTATCATCTTAGAGAGCATATTATGAAGACACTTAAATTTTCCCATAAAACTCTATAAATATTTTGAGAGATTTAATTGAAAAATTTACACGAATCAAACTTGTTATTTTGTTAGTTAAGTGGGCAAACGATAAGGTATGCATGTTTTGACACACATATGAAAAAAAATTTGATGTGAAAAAGTCAATTTTTTGCCCTTGTTTGCTCTTTTCACACCTCAAAACCCTGAGGGGATTTCCCATAAAGTTTAGGGAAGGTCACTTCCTGGGATTATTATTCAAATATGTTTGACACTATTCATACATATAATTTTTGGCACAAATCTGCCATGAGATTTTGACAAATTTGGACATATCTAATTTTTTCGGAAGCCTTTGGGGGATTTTTTATGAGTTTAAGGGTGTTTAAATGGAAAAACATTAATGAGGAGAGAACGCCTTCGATTAAATTTGGGTATTGCAGAATGGAAAATTTGAATAAATCATTTTTCATTTAAGATTTCCTCTTTTTCAAATCACCTTGAATCCCCTGCCATTTTAATATCTAAAAAATTTTGCAGTTTTAAATTACCCAAAATTTTTTGCCATCAAAAAATTTTGTTACAGCTATTAAAATTTTTTTGTTATATTTTGCATCCAATTTTTTTTCATTTCAATAATTTCCAATTCAACAGGTATCAATTACTACCTCTTTTTGCATCAGTCAATCGTCACAGATGGGCCTCGGACTTCTTTTTTAGTCTCCGGATGCACACCTCATTTTTTCAAGGTTAAAGTGAGAAAAATCTTTTGTTCAAAAACATTTGATTATATTTTAAAGATCCTATTAAGATTTATTATTTCTCATTGTTAAGTAAGCTAAATTTTTGGATGATTTCTTAAATTTGATTTAAGTATTATTAATAAAAACATTAATCCAATCAAAAAATACATATGTTCAAAATTTTGCCTTTAGAGAATTAAGTGATTGTCAAGTATCTTTCCTTCTTCTCAAAAAAACAGTCATTTTCACACCAACTCATGGGTCGGTCATTTCCGGACGCAGGTGGTGTTGGTAGGTAATGAACATGATGATGATCTTTTTTTAATGGGCTTTTTTGTGGGTATAACTTGTTGGAAGAGATATTATAAAAAAAGTCATTCAAATATCTTTTTTTTTAAATATCGTATTGTTTTTTTGGTGTGAGGCAGCAAAAGACAAAAGACAGAAAAAGGCAGATATCTCTTTCTTTCGCGCACTTGAATACCGTTCAAAACCTATTGTATATGACATTCATCCCTTTCTTTCACCTCATCCGTTAATCCCCCTCTCTCTATTAATTTCTGACATGATCCGGTTTTGAACAATATATAAAAAAATTGATATATCCGTCGAACGAACCACCTTCAAAATTATTATTATTATTTTAATGCTCATTTTATGGTAGGAAAAAACAAAATTGCATATTATTAAAAACTTTTTTTTATTCACTCACATTTTTTAATTGGATTTGGTTCAATTACTGTTCTTTTTTTATTATTATTCTTCTCACCTCATTTGGTGGTCAGTTATGTTTTGTTCAAAAACGGGGGTAATAATGGTATAATTGGTTACTGTAATTTTTGTAATATAGAACTATTTCTGAATCAGCAAAAAAGTTATGATACTGAAAAATTAAAATTTAAAGTTTTCTAAAATTTAAAATACAGTAATTTTTAAAACTAAAACATACAAAATTTTTTGATTATTTAATCCTCAAATGTTTAAAAAATCTTAAAAATTAAATTTTAAAAGTCCTAATTAATTTTTAATTCAACAAAAAACATGTAAAATCACAATTTTTAACCTTAAATTTTTCTTACTTTTATTTTTTTCTTTAAAGACTTTCATATTTTTACCGTAATCGTTTTCCTCCTCTTTTTCAAATTTTTACGCAAAAGTATTTTGCTCATTTTTCTTCGTCCTAAAATTTTTTCACGCTTTTTTTCATCTTTTAAAAAAAAGAAAGAAAGAATCTCGAAAATTGGTCTTCTAATGAATTGCTTCCTTCTTCTTCTATTTTGTCCTTCTGTTTCCTTCTTCTTTCTTTTTCTTCATCGTTCATCGACATTCAATTTTCTCTCTTTTTCACAAAAACGAGCAACAGAAAAAAGAGTCTCCGCCTTCCTTTTTAAAGAGGACTTTTAGCGGCCATTTGCTCAAATTGCAACCATCATCACCCAATCATCCCTTCGCTCTTTTTTTATCGAAAACGCTGTGTTTTTACTATTTTCTGAAAATGAGCGTCTCTAAATTGGGGGCGGAGCAGTCCATTTAGTTCTTCTTCTTCTGTTTTTTTTGTTGAGTAAAGTATCTCCGTTTTGTGTTTCATTTCACTTCACTTAAATTTATTTTCTGTTTTGTCATTTTTCAATGAAATTGTTACAGACTTTTTTAAAATCGTTTATTTCCTATTTTTTGCCCTTCCAATCTAGCCCAGCCCGAAGTAGAAGTTGAAGAAGGAGAATGAAAAGAAAATTGTACCTTTCCTCCCAAAAAAATATTTTTAAAAAGTCAACAGATGGTTTTTAAAAATGTTGTCACTTTTTTTTGTTGTTCGCGATTCCTTTTCCGTCCTTCCTTGCTTTTCTAATTTTTGTATTTCCTTTTAAAGGTTTTTGATTTTTGGCACTTTTTGAAATTCGCCCGTTTCCGGAAATGAATGCAATGCTCGATCCGCGAGCTTTCATCCCATTCCTTTATGATCCTGCAACGCTTTCCCTTCTTCAACAGCAGCAACAAGCTGCCGCTGCTGCTGCCGCCCTTTCTGCAGCAGCACAATCAAAAGGTTTTTCACTTCCAACAAATTCTTCTTCAACTTCGTCAATCAGTAATGCCTCTTCGTCGTCAGCTTCATCGTCCTTCAGAATCCATGATCTTCTAGATGCTTCAAAATTGGATACCCAGAATCCATCAAGTTCAACTCCGAATTCTGCGGCAGCAGCAGCCGCTGCAGCATTGGCACAAATGATGGGTGCGGCATTTCCTTCATCTGGTCATCCATTAGGCCCTGGAGGCATACGACTTAATTCATCCATGATCATCTCAGATCAAGCAAATTCTTCCGGTGAAAATGGTTAGTTTCTTTTAAACTTTTTAAAATTTTCATCATCGGATTCTACCGTAATTCCCTTTGCCTATTTTGCCCTTCAATTTCATTTCACTTAATTCATTTCTTCTCTTTTTGACACGCGTTTTTCGAAAACGAAAAAAAAAGAAGGAAGGAAGGATTAACCTTCTCTAATTCATTTCAATTCATTCTATACTTTTTTTTGCAAAAGTGGAAAGTTATCGTAGAAAAAAAATTAATAACATTCATTCGGAAAATCCGTGTCAATCCAATTTGCTCAAAAATTTTTTTTCAAACTAATTTTCGGCTTTTTTTCACAATTGTTTCAAAACCACAAAAAAATTGTTTTAAATTGAAAAATTACTATCGTTTTTTTGCCTTCGAAAAAACGATACAAATTTCTTGCTTTCCCCAAAAAAATGGCAGGCAAAAAAAGAGGAAACAATTTGCAACATCAAATTATCGGAAAAAACACACTAGCAAAAAAATATACACGATGATTTTCATGCTTGATCTGTCTCATCGGAGTTGAGTTAAGTGAAGGGAAGTTGAGGGAAGGAAAGGAAGGATAGGGACAGATTCACTGGCATCAAAGAAAGAGTCTTTTTGACGATCATCACTTTGTTGTTTTTATTTGATAGGCAAAAATTTGAAGAAGACAGGTGACAGCAATTTGTTGGTGGTTTTTTGTATGTAAAAATGCATCGTTTTTTGATGGACTTTAAAAGGGATAGTTAAAAAGTGAGGCAAAGGGGAGACTTTAAAGAGGCCAGTTACAGTTTTTTTTCTTTTTCATAGCAATTTTCACAATTTCCGAAACATAAAATAAAAATAGATGAAAGGCACTTAAACTTCTTAAAAGAGATATGTGTGAGAAGGAAAGCTTTTAACTATCCCTTCACTTTTTTCAACTAATTTGATTCAACTTTTTTCATGTGTTTGAAAAATAACAAATCCATTAAAACTTTCACTTTAAAAGAGATTTATTATATCCATCCACCATACTTACTATTTTTTACTCAAATCTGGAAAAAAGAATCTCTCGCCTCACTTCTTCTTTTATTCATTTTCATTGAAAAAATCTTTTAGTTGTTCCTCTTAAATTGACTCCTAAATGGGTCCTATCTTTCGAAAAACACACCACCAAATCCATGAATATCCTTCCTCCCCTATTTTTCCTATCCATTTTGCATTTCTCTTTATTTTTTGCTAAAATTACTGATTATTTTCGGATGAAAGAATACGCACAAATTCCATTACAAAATTACCATCTCTTTTTTCTATTTTGCTGCTGCTCCTCATTTTTGGTGTTGCAATTTTCGATGAAAATCTGTGCTCGACTGCACAGATTTCTCTCTCCTCTTTCCCAAAAACAAAAATTTTTAAAAACTCTTTTTTTGTCTAAATTTTCCCCTCTTTTTTTCAACCGTAAAAAACAAATTACCGTAAACTATTATTATTATATTATAATATTTTAGATTCACTTTTGGATGAATTAGATGGAAATCATTCATCCCGATCTTCATCAGCTGGAACTCCACCTTTGCATGAAAGATCTTCTGGAAGTGGCACCAATGCCAACAATAATAATGGCAACGGAATGCCCGATCGATCTTCAAATTGTTCATCGTCAGCTTCAATTGGAGGAAGCGAAAGATGTGGTGGACCAATGCATTCTGGAGGAGGGAAAAAAGCTCGAAAAGCCCGAACAATTTTTACTGATAAACAACTTCAAGAACTTGAAACAACTTTTGATCGACAGAAATATCTCTCAGTTCAAGATCGAATGGATTTGGCACATCGAATGGGATTAAGTGATACCCAAGTGAAGACATGGTATCAAAATCGAAGGTTTGTTTTTTCGGATTTGGGATTTGATCTTACCAAGGAATCTTAATATGCAAATTTGCTAGAGAAAATACTGTATCGATTAAGTTGTTGAGATCCCACCTGTTTTCGAAATTTTCATAATATCGCCTCGTGATCCGATAAAAATACAGTAACCTTTTTACAAAAGTTACAATTTATTTTCTATTAAAAGACTTTACCTAAATTTGAAACTACTGTAGAATACTGTAATAGAACTCTTGAAAAGTTTAAGTACCCCATTAAAACTAATTCAATTACCGTAATCCATCCTTTTAACATCCCATTTTTCAGTTTTTATGCAATATTACTTTTTTTGTCAACCCTTTTATTATTGCCGAATTTTTAAGCAGCAGAAGAAATATATATCTTAATTTGTTTTTAATTTAGTTTTTATTAAAAACTCTTGAATGTTTTATTACCCTCAATTTTTCCGTGTTTCTTTCTTTCCTTCTTTGAGTCGAGTCAATTCTAATTGCTTGAAAAAAACTGTCATAATCCGTTTTTTTTCTTAATTCGAAAATGAAGCAAAAAGACCATCTTCTTCATTTTTATGAAAAAAAATACATGAAAAAAAATATATGAAAAAGATGAAATTTGACTCGATGAAACAGAAGCAGCAAAGATATTAAAAAAAACCACAAAAAAGAGAGTTTCCGACAAACGACTAATTTCTTCTTACAAGGGGTGACACTTGTTTCTTTTGGATTAATTTCGATTTTACATCCCTTCTTTTTATCCCTCCTTTGAAGATAGATAGAATGAAAAGAGAATGGGTAATAATTGTCGATCATTAGACACGCGATCAAACATAATTCTCTTTTTCTTCTTCAGTTTTTTTGTTATAAAATTATACTAAAAATTGCAACAAAAAAAGTTAATTATCTCTTTTTCTTTGAAATTTTTCATGTACTTTTTTTAATTAATTGGAAGTAATTTTTTAAATTGTAATTTTCAAGATAAATTTTAAAGATAAAACTAGAGATATTAGTAATAGTGATATACTGTAAGATCATATTTGTCACAGTTTTGTGACAAAGCACTTTAACGCTTTTATGCAAATTTTTCTAAAAGGCATTTAAAACGAAAATGCTATACCTAAAATTAAGATTACTGTAGAACCTAATTTAGTTACCGTAATTTTTTACCACAGTCAATAAATACAAAATTTAATCAAATTTATTCAATCACCTGTTTTTAGAACAAAATGGAAGCGTCAAGCTGCTGTTGGGGTTGATCTTTTACATGAAGCAAATAATTTAGCAGCCGTACAAAATTTAATTCGAACAAATCCATATTGGTCGCAATACCTTGCCACCCATGGCTTTGCCCAGCAACGTCTTTGCCAAGCTGGAATTATTCCACCAAATGGTGGAGGTGCCCCATCATCCTTCCCAATGATCTTCCCTCCGGGCATGTTCCCCTCTGGCAATCCTGGCAGCTTTGGTCCAAATGGTTTCCCTTCAAATAATAATAATAATTTACCTCATGATTTAACAATTTCAAAATCTCCAGAAAATGAAAAATGTGGAATTGTAAAAGATGAAAGTGTTTCACCGAAACGAGAATCTCCGGCTTCTGAATCCCCTGAAGTAAATGATGAAAAATTAATTAAGAATGTTAAAGATGAAAATTAATTTTTTTGGTAAATTTTTGTTTAAAAATGTATTAAAATTAGATTGAGTGTGTGTGCAAATTTGTCTCTTTTGCTTTAATTTTCCCTTCTATTTCTACAGTATGCTTTTTTTAATTAATAACTTTAATTTTTCACATTTATTGAAAGTTTTTCGAAAAACAAAATTTGTTGCTTTGGTTACGGTAGCCAATTAATTGTTCAAAAAACTTTCATTGAATGCAAATGTTTTTTTTATTATAAACTCGAAATAATTTTTTTAAAACATTTATTTGCTTTAAATCATTTTTTGATGGAACTTTTTTTGTCTGAAAAAAACTTAAAAAAATTGAAATAAATTGATCTCTATTTTATTTTATTATTATTATTGTATAATTTTTTATATAAATGTTTTTTCTTTCTTTTCATTCTTTCAAGGGCATTCACTTTTTAAATTATTGCTGGCACTCGACTGTCATCATGTATAACAATAACAACAATTCCATGGCATTGTCTCTCCTTTTTTGGCATATTTTTACAAGGTTCAAACTTGGAACGAAGAAGGAAGAGAGAGAATGGGTTTAAAAAAAAGTAACATCATAAAAGGTCCATATTTTTTTTTCATTTAATTAATTAAATTCAATTAAAAAATCAAACTGCCAAAAAAAGAGAGAGATGTGATGTGCAAGATTTTTCCCATATGTCGACAGGTTTCTTTCTTTTTTGGAAAAACAAGGAAAAGCAAGAGAGAGAGTTGTTTTTAAAAACGGAAATGAACAAAAAAAAGCATTGGAACGTTTTCTATAAATTTTTCAATTAGTGCTAATAAAAAAATTTGAAGAAAGAACAAAGAAAAAATGCGACAGGTGGATTATAAATGGAAAAGGAAGGGTTTTTTTGAGGCTTTTAAAATTTTATGATGCTTCATTGAAACCGTTATTAAGATTAATGGGGGTAAGAAAAAAGGATACTGTAATTTGTAATTAAATTTAAAATTTTTTTGAATTAATTGATACTTGTGATTACAGGTTGTCAAATTATTCTAAACATCTTATGCATTACCGTAACTCTAGAAATTACTGTAGCATGTTCATGTATTTGTATACGGTAAACAAGTTTTTCGTAACTTTTTGACAGCTTTTTTCTCACTTATTTAACAAATTTATTCAAATAATTTTAATCCAATTTTTTTCAAATCTTACAGATCTCATTTCTCTTTATTTCTTCTTTTTTTAATGACACTAATCCGTTTTACAAGCAGATAAAAATATAATTATAATTATCTTCGTCAAGTCATCTTTTTTTTGCATTGTTCGAACGAAAGAAAGAAAAACCGTTGTGTTACCTGAAAAGGGATGGAATTAATCCAACCCGTTTCATTTCATTGTTCTAAATGTCAGTGATTGTTTGAGTCAATTGTATGAGTGTATGTGATCGGGGTTCCTAACAGGTCATCACCGGAAATGCATATTATTATTATTTTTATTATTTGACTGTCAAAAGTAAATGACCGAACACAGAAAAAGAAAAAAAAGAATGGGCGCTAAAGTTTGGTTTCCAAAAAATCTTGGTACAAAAAATAGCGTATAATAGATTTCCGTTATTATTGTTTTTATAACCTATTATTTAAAAAAATTTATAATTGTCACAGTTGTTTTTTAAACAAAAGATATAAAAAAGCAAGAACAATAAAATGTTAATATTATTGTTGAAAAACATATTCAAGCGTAAAAATTACCTTTCTATGAACAAAGATTTTCAACCAAAAAATTCTACAGTAATCAAGATTTTTAAAAAACTATTACGTTATAAAAATATTTTTTCTAAACAAAAATCTTTAATTTGCGGTAAATAAATTTTCTACAGTATTTTTGTCGTCCATAGATCAAATGCTCATTTAATTCATTTTATACCCCCAAAAAACTGTCACTTTTTAAAATTGGTTGTAACACAAAAAAATATACAAACACGCAAACACCACTAATTAAGCGCCTTTTTAGCGCGCTTAGCGCTTCTTCTTTCGTCAACTAAAAACTGAAAAAGAAGAAGCCTTTCATCCACTTTTTCAATTAATTCAGTATTAATTCTTGCACGCAAAAAATAATTTGCTTTGTTTTTCTAAATCGTCTTGCGCGCCCTCCGTTTTTTTCTATGTCAAAAGCTTTTCTTTCCTTTCACTTTGATTGATTACAGTTTCTCAGAAGCTTGCTTTTATCCATCCCGAAAAAAAGAAATGAACATGGAAATCTTTGTTTTTAGCTTTTCTAAAATTTTTTGTTTAACTTTAATTTTTTCTTTTTTTTTCAAGGGCAATTTCTTTTTGTGCCGTTGAATTCCATGAAACTGTTTCTTTAACGTTCAGGAAAAAACGAAAGAAGCAAAAAGTGACAACAGGTGTCACAAAAAATGGAGAAAGTCAAAAAAATTTTCGGACAAATTATTATTTATATTTTTTCAGTGATGGAATTTAAGTTCATTTTTTTCTTGTCATCACTCATAAACACACTGGCACAGGTAAAAAGTATCAGACGGAAGAAGAAGAAGATCTCACAAAAAGATAAAGAGTTTTTTTATTGCAAAAACGTTGCGCAATACAATTTGAAAATAAAAAAACAATTATTATTTATTTTTTGAGGGATCAAGACTCTTGCCCGAGATTAGCCTTTCTTTACCTGTCTTAAAATTGGAATTGGATAAAAAAATAAAAATAGCAGCTGCGGGATGCCATGAGTCATTTTGCCGTTATTATTATTATTATGGAAGTAAATTGATCGAAAATAACTTAATGTGAAATTGTTTTGTTTGTTATTTTAGACCAGAAAATGATTACGATGACTCGAGATTGAGGAAAACAAGGCAATCAAAATAAATGATTTGAAATTTTTGTGCATAAAACTATTATTATGGGGATATTTGAAACATTCACCTTTTTTACAGTTATAAACCATATGGTGTTAATTTGTTTATGACTTTTAAAAAAAACAAAAACCCTTCTTTCGGGATACTGTAACTACTGAAATTGCATTTAAGTCTCTCTTTTTTCACTTATTTATGCTTCCTTGACCTTATCCTTCTTTTTTTTCAACTTTTTTATATTTTTTATACGTCTTCAATTAGCTCGGTAATCGACCTCAAATTTTTTTACCCCCAATTTTAGAATGTTTGTTACTTTTAATTGAAGTTGAAGAAAAAAACTTTTGAGTTAAAAATATTTTGATGGGGTAATTTAAAAACGGTTGAAGAAAGTTGACGCTCGGTAATAATCGCTTTTTGACACCAGTCACCACAAAATTGAAGGGAAACGCGTGCCGATAATTGCATCTCAAAAAAAAATGAGTAAAGAAAAGTGTCTTTAAAAATAGTCAGGGAACTTCCCCATTATTTTTGTAAAAATCAAACACAATTTTAAAAATACAAAAATCTTATTTTTTATAATAAAATTGTAAAGCTTGAACAAAACAATACGAACAAAACAAATCAATAAAAAACGAATTAAAATTGATAAATATACCGATCAAGGAAACTTCGAATTTCATTTGCAAGTTTGTCATCGACTTCTGGATCAACAAAATGATCATGCAAAATATTCATGAGACCTTTCAAATCAGAAACAAATCGTTGACTTTTGTATTTCAATTTTTCGGAAAGTTGAACCAAATCTTTGGCATCTGCTCCAATTAAATTCTTATCAAGTTCATTTGCAATTGTTCCAAATCGTTGGCAATGGTTATATGTCATTTTGCAATTTGGTATCAATTCTGCCCATTTTTTCATAAGACAAGCAAGTTCAGTATAAAAATTGATTGTTCGAGTATCAAAAGGTTTTTCATTTTTGATTCGTTGAATCAAAGCAAGTGTAGCTTCTCGAGATTGCTTCCAAGAATCTTCATACTGAAACATTGCTAAAGTTGACTAAATTTCAAATTATGATAAAAACTAACATCTTTGAATGTTGCAGTTGTGTAATCAATTCTACGTGCACGTGCACATAAAAATCGAAATCCTTCATTATCCATGCAGAAGACATTACTTTTTCCAAAGGAAAGTTTAACACCACGTTCTTCTTGTAAATCATTGATAAGTTTTGTAATAGGACCAACGGAATCACCAGGTTTGTAAAAAGTTCCTCGACTATTCGTAAAACAAAATATAACAGATTCAAGAGCCTTCTTTGGAAAAATGGATAAAAGTTGACGCATTGTATTTTCTAATCCAACAGTAAGCTTTGATTCATTTGGTTTCAAAACAAAGCAAAGAGCATGAAGTTCGCCTACATGAATAATTGCTTGTCGAATCAATTCAAGATTTCTGGAATCTTGTTCAACACCACGAACATCAGCAAGTCCTGGAGTATCAATAACACGAACAACTTCACCGCTTTCAAGAGTAAAATAATAAATTGTTGGTTTCTGAGTTACAGAATGTCCAAGGGAATTAAAATTCTGAAAAATGTCAAAAAATAAAAGCTAAAAGAGCAAAATTAACAACCTCTTCAGTTTCTTCAGCTTCACCAATTGAAACAATATGACTATTATATTGATCATCTTGAACTTCAAATTGACAAGGAATAACACATGTAACATTTTCAGCAGCTTCAGCTTCACGTAAAGTTGTATACTTTAAATAATTTGCAATGCCATTGATAAGAGTTGATTTTCCTGCACCTGATGGACCCATGATCAAAATATTGTAAACATGTTTGTCAGGTCCTAAAAAATAAATAAATTTCATTGCTATGAAAAATTTGTATTCTTACGTCGTGAATCACTCAAAAATGGTACATATTTTACAATATGATGACCAAGGCACACTTTTTGAGAAGAGCTTAAATTTAATGCAGATATTTCGCTGCTGCCACATTTGCAAGAAACACATTGAGGACGTTTTTGATGATAATAGAGGAAAGAGTTGCATTCTCCACAAATCCAATAATTACTTACAGAAGAACTTCCACAAGGACATAAATGGGTAAAAAGGCGAGAAGATGGCAAAGATTGTGATATTTCAAGGTTATCCGAATATGCAATACCATAACTGTAAACTTTGTCAATGGCTTCACCGGCAATAAAAAATAAATCATTTTCTGGAGCATTCGCACGATTAAAAGTTGCAAAAATCCATCCTTCTTTTTGAAAAGTTTCATAATACGTTGAAATATTATTACCATTTGAAATAAAGAATCGAGTTTTTGGCGATGCATTAATAAGCACGGTTTCATCACATATAAGAAACCAGAATCCATGCATAAAAATAAATTTTTCAGTAGTTTGTAAAGCATAAACCAATAAACTTTTCATAGCTGCAACAATTTCAAAAATATCCTTATGGTAGCTTTTGCAACAAGCTTGAACAAGTTTGTAATATTCATATACCATATTCAATTCCTTTGTAGGAAAGGAGTACGAAGTAGACAGAACATGTTGCAACCGAGCTATATCATCCAAATTAATTTTTGAAACATTTTGATTTGTTACCATAGGTACACGAGAAAGAAGATCAGCTGCGTAACGATTGCAGTAAAAAATATCAAGTACAAGACGATCGAAATTTCTATCATCATTTAAATTGAATTCAGCACTGATATGAACATTAATTGGCAGAGAATTTGATCTATTCTTCATACAATCAACAAGAGCAATGTGAAAATCGCAAAAAGATCTAAGGTTATAATCTTGATCAGGAAAAACGAGAACACAAGAACCACGAACATAATTCATATTTTTAGTTTTCAAAAAAGTTTTTAAAGCATCTTCAACATGCTAAAAGAAGGATGGTTTAGAACGTTGTATAAACAAGAAGCTACACCTACATTTTTAAATGTTTCATTTGTTTCTCCGCATAATGATTGTATAACTGCAAAAAATTGATAACCATATTCAATTCGAGTAATCATAGATTCTTTCTTATTAGGATTTGGCTTAAGAATTTTAACCTAAAAAAGTCCATAATATTTATATTTTCTAGATAAAAAGGTCTTTTACCGTATCACAGCGATGAAAATTAACAAGTACACCAGGTTTGCCATCGAAATGCTTCAATAAATAATCCAATTTGCCAGAATTAATTTGTTCAAACTAAAATATAAACTTATAATAACCGCCTAAGAAGAACAAACATACAATAAATGATTTTGGAACCATAAATACATGTGAAAGATCTTCAATAACCGTATTAGGGTTAATCAGGTTCAATGAATATTTAAACAAATCTGGTTCATTCAAATGTCGTTTTCTTTTCATTTCATATGTTGGAAGTTTAGAAGAACTTTTTGAAGGTGGAGAAAGCTCCAACGTTGATGTATCAACGGGTTGACCCAAAGCAAAGTCATTGTCGACAAAGAAAAAAGATGGAAATGCCATCTAAAAATACAATTACGACAAGAACAAAAGTTAAAAATGGTATTTCAAATATTAAACAGCAATGAAACTGAGCAGTCTTCAAAACAGAAAAAAAGAATCAAAAGGTTTTATCAACGTTCAAACATGAAAATACAAATGAAACAAAATTAACGCATATAAGAAAGAAGCCTTTTGCCGATATCTGCAACCATATCATAAGCACCATAATGTTGTTTCCTAAAACAAACAGAAATTAGTAATTTTAAAAAAGTTGGAAAAAACATACTTTGCAAAATCTTCAAAAGTTTTAATAAATTCAACAAGAAGAGCATGTTGTTGAGGATCAACAGGTATCTTTGATTCTAATTTAGCAAGAGCGTTGTAGACATCGGAATAACTTGGTGATTTGTCACTGATAAATTGTGAAGAACTTATAAAATTATGTTCAAGCAGAGTAACGCAACCAGTTTCTCGAAGCTGTTCAACAGTAGCGGGTTTTTTCAATCGAAAGTACAGAAAAAATAAATTAATCAAAAAGTAAACATCTTCATCATGAGATTTCAGAGCAGAAGCTTTATCAAGAAGATCAAGAATAACCCAACGAGATTCAGCCCATGATTTACCAAGTGAACCTTGAACACCAACCAAAGAACCACCAGCACCTTGAGCATAAAGACTTTTCAAACAACTATTTTCAATCGCAAATACATTATTTTCCCCAAATGGAACACCGAATTGTTTAACCAACTGGGCAACAATTTTTACATTTGAATTGAAACGTAATGCATGTTTACCATGAATATTGGTAAAAACAAAATAAATACGAGAAAAAAGCTTCTTTGGAATCGGTTTGATTATATGACGAATCCAAACATCATTATTACCTAAATCTTGAGTTGCAGAAATGGTAATCCAAACAGCATCAATTTGTTTCAAACTCCTCCAGAGTGCAAGATTAGTATGGACAGCAGCAGATTCTTTTGTAGAGCCATATCCAATAGTATCAAGAAATTTAAAGGTTTTGCCATTGTGATATTTTTCATAAACCTTTGGTTTCTGAGTAATATGAGACTTTGATTCAAAATTTTCAGAAGAATTATCAGGAATTTCTTTGCTTTGAACAATCTTCTCTTGAAAACTTGAATCAAAGAAAGAAAATTTATACGGAATCGGTGCAACCAAAGATCGAGAAGAAGCATTTTCATAAGAGGGATATTCACAATAATTCATCACAGCATTGATTAAAGTTGATTTTCCACTTGCAACAGGACCAAACAAAACAATGCTATAAACGTTCTTGGCTTCTAAAAAATACAACATTAAAACAAGGACAAAAACAATACTCAGTGCCGCAACATCACCTGAGTCTGTCGAATGACCTCCTTAAAAAATCTCTAAAAAATGTTATTTTATCTAGTATGAATTTAAATTTTCACCTAAAATTTATCGGGTGACGCGTCATTCCATCACCCCCTCATGTTGCGGCACTGACAATATTACTAACCTTTACTAATAACATCAACTTTCTTACTGTTCTTTTCTGTTGGACGAGATGATGCAATAGCTTTTTTGGTACAAATTTTTCCATCAGATAAAGCGCATCGAAATTCAACATCTTCAAACGAAGAAGTTCCACATTTTTTACATGAAATTTCTTTTCCATTTGAACTTACAATAAGATTGCAGGCATTACATTTCCAATATCTTGGATGTTTATGTTCTGGATTGACACAAGTAAAAGTTTCTTTAGCAACTTTATCGGCGTTTTTCTTCCGATTGGGTTTTTTTAAAGTTGCGACTCCAAAGCCATATGCAATACCATTATCACAAAGAAGCAGCGATTCAGAATTCGAAGGATACTTTCGAACACAGCAAAGAGGATATAATTGAAGAAACTTCAAATCCAACCATTTTTTAAATTCAAATGAAGGAGATTTCAATGCAATAAAAGCTTTATTTCCAAAAATCTTGTGAGCATCTTCCATGTCTTCAGCATTGTAGAATACAGTATTATTTCGAATATCACAATTACCACCGCTGTATTTCGTCAAAAGCAAAGTAAGACAACTTTCCAAAGTTTCATAAAAAGAAGAATCAAGAGCAACATCAGAAGCAGCCCAACGTTGGAGATTTGTTTCGACAAAATTCAAAGCTTCAGGAAAAACAGAAATTATTCGTTCCACAGTTTCAAAATGAAGAAAATAGTCATCCTTTAATTCATTTTCCAAATCTTCCAGAGAACTCTTTAATCGATGATATGTAACACTATCGTTTTTCTTCTTCTTCGAATCATTAATTTTAGGAAGTTCTGAACCTTTGAGCTTAATCGATCTCATCAATCGATAACATTTTTCAAAAATTGGATCAAGAGGAGGTGGACGTTCAGGTAAACGTGTTCCCAAGCCATCAACTTCAAACGCAATAACTTTTGGTCCGTTTTCTTTATTATAAGCCAACATTTTTTCGAACGCAACTTGAACAGGCTTTTGATCACAAAGCATTTCATACCAATTTGCAAATACAGTAACTTCAATACTTTGATCATCAAAATATTGCAAACTTTTACTTGAAATATCAACAGGCTTTTGAAGAAGACATTTAAATTCCTAAAAGCGTGTATTTAGAAATGAATTCATTCACAGATAATACCTGGATTAATCCAACAATATTCTTGATAGGAAATTTAGAAGTCAAAACACATAAAAAGAAGGTTCCAGATAATGTTTTTGAAATCATTAAATCAGCAGGAGAATTTTGAAAAGAAGTTATTTCAAAACAATTTTCATCTTCCTACAATATGATAAACATTAGTGAACTACTACAGAATCGAAAAGCCACAACCAACCTTTCGAATATTATAAGAACCAACACAAGCAAAATAATTTCGTTGAGAGTAAAGAAAATTCAAAAGAGTTTCAAAGCGTTCTTGTGCACCGAGAATTGCCTTTGCCTAAAAACCGACATCGTTATAAGATGTATCAAACACAAAAGGGCCAAAAAGTAAAAAATAATGAAAGCTATATTTCAGCAATCAATTGCTTTTCACATACTAGCAAATATAACTTTGCAGTTCAAAAGGCATACAGAAATATTGCTCGCAAAATCAAAAAAGATCACAAAATGAAGAGGTTTTCGCATTTATAATTAAAAAGCCGATTTTAAATTAAAAAGATACCATGTAATGTCCATTGCAGTCAAGCATGCTACACAGATGTGATAATGCCTTTGAGGAATCGATAATGGCATGTTGAATAAAAAATTTGAGTTTTTCATCAGATTCTGTTTCAACATCAAGTGAAGAAACTTTTTGAAAAGATTTTGAAGACAATAAATCTCCAGGAGAATATTCTGTTCCAAAAGAAGGAAACATAACTAAAATATCGCAAATGTTAAACATAATGTGACATAAAATGGATAGATATTTAATGAACACTAACAAGTAAGTTACGGAAAAAAGTAAATAAAAAATCATAAATTTATTTCAAAAAAACAAGAAAAAGTTGCACACAAAAACAAGAAAATTTTAAGGCATATGATTAGCAGCAACAGTAACAAAATATTTATCAGAATAATTGTCAACGCTCTTATCGCGGCCTTTGTTGTACAATTCTTCAATCTTTCCACCATGAAGAGGAAGTTCAAAGAGTTTATTCCGAAGAGTAAGAATATCTTCAGGTCCAATTGTGCAAACACCATTTGCAGCTTGAATTGCGGCTTCCAAGCTCTTTTGTTTACGCTTATAATCTTCATAAACTTCGTAAAGACGTTTAACAGTTGAATCATTTTTGGAAGTTTGAGCAGCAGCTTCTTCTTTACGGATTTCCATCTTCAATCGTTCATCAATATCACCATTGTATTCAAGGATAGCATTGCTTTGAAGATAACCAGCGAATTTGACCATAGTATCGGTTACTACATTTAATTCATTCTTAAGATCAGCGATCATTCCTTGAAGTTCTGCAACTGCAGCATCTTTTGTAAGCTTGTTGGTGACACTTCCGAGCTTTTCACTAATTGCACTCCTTTTCAAAACAGTTCGTTGATTAAAATCAATATGCATATGCTTTTCAAAATGACAGCCACATTGATGACAATGTGTACCACCTCGCATAGCTTGACATTTAGCTAAAGCTGGTTCAGGACATCTCTTCAGTGGAACATTATCGAGGTAGCAAGCTTCATGACAAATTTGTTTATAATAAGTAACATATCGATTGGTATTATTCAGTTTTTCAACAGCGATACATTTCTTTTCAGTACAAACTGTACGAGGTCGCATAAGTTCTTCAATTTGGATATCAAAATCAGAAACAACCAAATTTTGTTGAAGTTGAGTAACAACTTGATCAAAGTTATCGGTATAGTTGGCAGCATTAGCACTAATAAGAGCGGTAATAATTGTTAGCGGATGAATCAACATTAAGATAACGGCACGAGATTCATTGATTGAAATTGTTTCGCGAACGTCATGTGGCAGCAATTGTCGCATTCGGTTGATCAAGTGAAATGTTGAAGCACGGCTTTCTTCCCATGATCGAGCATATGGTGTAGGATCAGAAGTACGAAATTCTGCATGTTGTCTGTAGGCACATTGGAAACGAAAAGCTTCATTATCAATGCAGCAAATGACCTATTAAATAGATGGAATTTTGTTATGCAAAATAAAGGATAGAAAGACTTACATCACGATTAAGTTGAACACTAATACCTTTGGAAGCTTCAAGTTCTTTTAAATAGGCATTCAATGGAGTAAAAGCGTTACCAGGCTTGTAATCAGATCCACGAGTGTTAGTAAAAACCTGAAAATTACATTGTTAATAGAAATAGAAACGATGTTAAAGGTAAACTTACAAAAACAACATTGTTAAGGGCATTTTTATGAAGATGCATGAGAAGTTCACTGAGGCAATAACGGTATTCGGTTGTCATTCGAGTATCAGTTGACTTAAGAAGGATACAGATAGCATGAAGATCTTGAAATAAAGCAACCGTATCAAGAATAATTTTCGTATTCTCTTCATCTTTTTCTGTTCCAGCTGTATCTCCAATACCTAAAAAAATAAGAAAAATTACAATCAAGGAACAAAATGAGAATATAAAGTACCAGGTACATCAATAATGTTAACAGTTTGTCCATTATTCTTGAATTGATAAACTTTGGGAGACTTTGTACAAGATAATCCTTCAGTGCCTGCACCGCCTTCATTCTTATCTGGTTGTCCGATGGAGACTTCAATTTGACGATAATCATCATCCGTTAAAGTAAACTTTGATGGAATTAAACACACAGGTTCAGCCTTCAAAGCATCATCCAAAGTTTCATAATGCATATAATTTGCAATTGAATTAATCCATGTGCTTTTACCAGTGCCCGATTGGCCGAGGACCAATAAATTATATGTTGCACTCATGGTTATCTAAAAAAGGGAGGTAATAAATAAGTGGTAATTTAATGACATAAATGTGAAAGTTTTAATTAGTAATATTTTAAAAAGTAATTATGTTAACATGAATCATGTACACGCGCGAAAATGTTAAACAGCAAAATTACAAAGTAAAAAAAGCAGCGTTCAAAAAAATGCGCGAAAAAAGACAAAGAGAGAAAAAATGAAGCGAGCGAGCACACACTCTGTTCGACGTTCTCGAAGGCGCGCGTTTTGAATAAAAATTTGTAAAAAAAGTAGAAGCGCGCTTCGAAGCGATATTACAGAAAATAAATGCCGTTGGCTATAGAAGAGAATCAGCTCTAAAATTTTACAATTTACAGTTCAATAAAAATGTCAATTAAACGAAAACTAACAAAACTTAAAGCTGCTTAACAAATATTTTCGAAAATTTACGAAAAGAACGAATTTTTTCTCACCGAAAATTTCTTCCAAAAAATTACACATAAATATGTCGGACACGCGTTTTATCCCCAAAAAAGTTGGACAAATTTTAGCACATTTTTTTCGTCTGTTAAAATAGTTTGGTTTAAACTTTAGACATCAGCCATCTCTCTTTTTTTCCATCTTTTGTTGTTTTACATTTACACTAAAACATCAACCCTATATTTTACACCTTCTTTTTTGCTTCAAAAAAACATGAACACTAAAAAATATGGAAAAGAAAAAAATCTGCGCAATCAAAGTCAGGAAGAACCAAAATGTGTTGCTTCTTCTTCTTTGTTTTCGTTTATGGCATTTTCTTTCTTTCAGTGATCGATGTTGAACAAAAGAAATGTGTTTGCTTCAACAACGTAGAGAGAAAAGTTTCTTCTCTTCATCATAAAAGACAGCAGATGAAAATTTTAGGTTAGTTTGCTTAAGTGAAAAAAATGAAAAGGGTTAGGTATTAGGTAATAAAAATATTAATTTTTATTGAGACTGTCGATGAAAGAATTAGCAGAAGTATGTAAAAGGCGATAGTTAGAAATTCTAATATTGATTTCAATAACTACAAAAGAAACAACTACCATAATCTGTGAGAGGAAAAGTAACAATAAATTTTTGCTTCAAACATTGTTTAAATGAGAAATGTAAATACGACTCAAAATATTTTAACAATACTGTTTATTAAAAACAAGAAATTACAAAACACACAATTATTTTTTATAAGACTTTTTAAAATCTTCAAATTTCATTGGGCAACTTTCATCATTTTCATCAAAGAATTTAAGCTTTTGAGAAATCCGGTAACCCATTTGACAGCAAATTTGGCAATGAACATATTTCAATAATGCATCAAGGGCATGTGAATCAAGTCTTGTAAGAGGCCAAAAAATATCATATGATTCGAGAACATTTTGGTAATCAGGATCTCCTTCAGAAGTGTACATATTTTCTATAAACGGATAAATATTAGTCAGTCTTATAATATAAAAAAAACCATACTGTTATCACCATTAATCACAAATTTATTTTCAAAGATAAGACGACGTTGAAGTTCCTTCACAGAGAATTTTGGGTTCTTCACTTTTTTGAATTCAATTCTACTTTTATTTGCAATTTCCCGATATCGATGATGATTTGAAAATCGATCATTTGAGATAATTACTGCTCCATATCTTTCAGCAAGTCCAAGCATCATTTCATCATCAGCTTCTTCAAAATCAACTTCAGGATAAATAATAAGTTGCATTCTATTGAGCTCCTACAAAATATACATGTAATGCCATTAATCCGATCTTAAAAATTAAACTTACTTCAAGAATATACATATGAAATACTTCAAAAGGCTCGGGATATCTTTTTAAAGCAATTCTAACTCGAAATCCATGTTTTGTCATACCATGTATAATTTGTAATAATACGATGGCATTCATCCTTCTAAAAAGATGACAATGTAAATATTATTACAAAAACAACGATCTCCCATTTCGTATTACTAAAATATCAGGAAAAGGAGTGGATGAATCTTTTTAGGGAAAGGAACGTTCCTTGAACCCTATAGCAAACCCCCAATGCCATAAAGTACTTACAAATCAGTTGAATGTTGAAGTCCATTAATGAGATTCTGGAATCCTCTCATAACATTCATACCATCTACAATCACAAGACGTTGACGTTTTCGATTTGGTTTTGTTGATAATTGCATCATTTTTCGTTGAATTTCTTCCATTTTGACTAAAAAGGGTGATGAAAATTAGTTCAATTTAAAGAAAATACAAAAATGCGTCTTTTTTAAATTTCACGTAAAAAATTTACAACAGTTCAAAGTAAATTAAATAAATTAAAGTTAAATGTATTTTATGGATAAAAATGATGAATGAGAAAAAAAGCAAGATAAAAAAAAGTTTCAGTGATTTCTTTTTGAGGATGACGAGAAGCAGCTACGAAAATTGACAGAATGTTTCTGCCTGATATTATTACTGTATTCGTTGCGAAACACAAAACTTTTAAATTAACAAATTTAATTCGAATATTTTTTTTTGAAAAACTTTTTTGTATTTTTCTTTCTTACCTGATTTCTGTAATTTGCATATGATGAATACAAAATAAGTACATGTATATTACTACAGTAACTCAATATTTTCAAAAACTAAAATGTGAATTTTAATCTGTTCCATAATACATTTTTTTCCATGTTTAGTAAATTTTTACAGTAACAAAAGTTGTCATTTTATTGTTAAAGATAATTATTACAGTATTATTGATTACTGTATATTTCAATTTTTTTATCTTTTCAACAAATTTTATAATTGCTTTTATAAAAGGATTATCCGTTGTTATTTCTTTCTTTGGCATACCATTTTTCTTGTATGTTTTTGAATTATTTTTATTTTTATGATTCCAAAATTTCATTTATTTTTTGTGAGAAATTTTAGTATACTTTTTGCTTTCTTTTTCGCAATGAAATAAAATGTCTGTCTATTAATTCAGTGGTCAGTTATTTAACTACTTGGTTATTTAGCTTCTGGTTGTTGCAGTCGTTGTTGTTGTTGATGATGGCAATAAACACCGTTATTTTTTTGTAAGGGGGTCATAAAATATACATATATTTGCAGCAACCAAAAAAGCATGTCGCATTTTTTCCTTTCTCCCTTCTTTTTGCCTTCTAAATCCGCTACACCATCAAATTCATAAAAATACTATATATTCATATAAGCAAGCATAAATGAAAAAGTACTTCCAATTAATCTTTTTCCTTCATCATCATCATCTAAAAAGGCAGGTAAGTAGCATGAGAAAAATAATAAAAACGGCAGCAGCAAAAAAGAAGGAAAGAGAGATCGGAAGAAACACAGCCATGCTCTTTTATATGTCCTTCTTTCACGATTTTTTTATTCGGCACGGATCCAGAAAAAGGAAAGGAAAAGAAGCATGGATGGTTGGATGGCATTTTTTGCTTGCCCAATTTCATGAATCATACATAAGTGCGTATTCATCAAAGAAGAAGAAGGTGGAGAGGGATTTGTGTTCATTTAGTGACACTCTTCCATCTACCCACTCAACCACCTACCAACTATCCAAAAATAGAAAGATCCTTTCCCAAATATAAAAATAACATTTTTAAATGAAGCTGTTCAGTTTTAGATGATGGAAGAAAAAAATGAAATTAGGAACGTCGCCGTTGAAGGAAGGCGTTACCTGGAAACGAAGCAAGACGCAAGAAGGAAAAAAATGACAGACGACTGACTTCTTCTATCTTTTTGGTCAGGGGGTTTTGTGCCTAAATTGTCCAGAAAAAACAGCACCAAGAAAGCAAGAAGTGGACATACTACTTTTTAGGCTTTTCTTTTGTATGGTTCATTGAGTTTTTTGTTTTTTTGTTTGTTCTTTTGAAAAAAGGTTTTTATTGTTTTTGAAAAGAACCCTGTTTTCTGACATTAAAGAAGAAGAAAGAAGAAATGAATCGATCGGCAGCGGCTGGTGCCAAAAGGCCTGATACTGCTAAAGGCAGTTTGATGGTTAGAGGTGAGTCAATGAGATAAATGGGATTTGATATATCTCTTTGATAAAATGAAAATTGATTAAAACTGTTGGTAGTTGTGATTACTGTACTCATATGGGTTTAAACAAAGTTTAATATCAAAGCCCTCAGGGAATTTATTTATTGAATAATTTTTTAAACGCATCGTTGTTAGATAAATGAGATTTGAGATATCTCTGCCGAAGAGTGGCACATTTTAATATTAAAAATTACTGAAATTTCATTTTGAATTTCTTTTCATTTTTGCCTTCTTAGGGCAGTTGGTATGTTTTGCCCTTATCAAATTTTGTTTAGGGATTTGGGATATCCTTGTCAGAAATGAATCTTTGATAAAAATCGTTTTTGATTAGGATTACTGTATTTTCAAGATTACGGTTTTCACGCCTTTTGGTCAATTCTTTACCCATTTATGTAATATTAAGCAAAGTTTAACAAATTTGCATAAAATTTAAGGCACCGGTTACACCACTGCTCCATCCTCTTCCTCCGGTATTCAATATAAACCTCCAAGTTCATTGGCACCAAAAAGGTCATCAGTTGCCTTTGGGGCAACAACTCGAAAAGTTCGAATTACATCTCAGCCGCCCCTTTCAACCTCAAATAATGGAATGAAACGAAGCGGAAGTCTTGGAAGTATTTTAACAAATCGTATTCCATTAGCTCCTGTTGGCTCTCGAGAGGGAATGTCCACTTCCTCTTCCTCAGGAAATTCAAATCGTGGAAATAATAATAATTCAAATATTATTTATGGTCCTTCAACTTCAAATTCACAGTTTGTTTTTATATTTTTTTAAGTTTTAAAGTGTTTTAAAATATTATTAGACCAATAATTTGTAACTGTCAACATCCTGCTGATCGATCATTCATGGAAGAAGCATATGTTAAAAATTTAGAACATAATGTTCGAATTTTAAGTTTAGAAAACACTTATTTGTGAGTTTATTATTTTGGCATTTTTGAAGCCTAAAATTTATTGATTGAAAATTTATTGAACAAAAACTATTTACATTCAAGAATTTTTCAATTTTAGAAAGAATCAGCCATCCGCTTCAGCCTCATCCCCCCATCGATCCCATCAAATTCTGACAATGCCTTCTTCTGTGCCATCCACCTCAAGTAAACCATATTACCGAGAAGATACTGTAACAATGATCCCACAAGATTCTGAATCCCTTTGGACATCTACAGTACCATCTTCATCGTACAATCGAAAACGGGTTGAATTTCATGAAAAACCACAAACTTTTAATGGCAGTTCAGGACATCACCAACATGGCACATCCCAAAATCAACAACAACAATATAGTAGTGGTCGAAGTGATGAAGAATTATTTCTTCAACTTGAAGATGCAATAAAAAAGGAACAAAAATTGGATGAAAAATTAAAGAAACAAATAACAGAAAATCGGCAATTAAGTGCCGTGAATGAAGAAATTCAAGCAAAATTGGAAGTTTTAACAGATGAACTTCGACAAATTGAAGGAAAAGTGACAAAAGAAAGGCGGACATTGTTGGAAGATAATATTGATTTACAGAGAAGGTTGGATGAATTGACTCCGTTGTTGGCAGAGAAGGAAGCACAAATTGCAAGAATTTTAAATGAAAAGGAAGGACTGAGTTCAAGATTAAGAACAACAACTACTCAACTGAGTTCCCTACAGGCATGTTTTAAATTTTTTGGATACTGTAATACTGTAGGTTTAAAACTTAAAAGTTTTAAACTTTTGAAAAATTTTTATAAATAAATTTTAAAATAAATTTTTAAATTTCCAAAACCACCGTAACCTTCTTTCTTAAAAAACAAAGTTACGGTAGTTTTGAAAAATGAAGTTAAACATGGATCGACACAACTACAGTATTCTTGCTGCTGCTTCAAAAAACCTCGTTGTTTTTGCCAAATCGTTGCATTTTCAGAATCGATTAGAAGAACAAAAACGTGAAGAATCAATTTTGTCTGAAATGGATTCAGAAAGACGACAGGAAAATGAAAAACTTCAACAACGAATTCGATCATTAGAAAATGAAATTGAAGAATATCGAAGTCGAGAATCTTCAAATATTGTATGTTTTTTTTCATTCAAAATATTGTATTTTACCAACATTGATTAATGTAATCGATAATAATCTTTAGGATGAAGTAGCATTGCTACAAAAACGATTGAAAGAAGAAAAATTAATGGCAAAAAAAGAAGCAACAATGCACAAAAAAGAAATGGAAGAAACAGAAACTTTGATAAAAGAGAATTCAAAATTGTCGTCACAAGTTGGCAAATTAGAAATGATTATTCAACAACAAAAATCAGATTTGGCAAATCAGCGATTTATTAATGATCGGGAAGATGAGATTTCAGAAGTACGTTTTTGGTGACATTATTATTTTTTAAAGTTACAGTATATTTTTAGTTGAAGCAATCGGAAAGAAATTTGAGGAATGAGTTAACCCGAATGGAAGATAAATTGAGGCGGGAACAAGAAGCTGTAAGGAATCTGGAAACACAGGTAAGAGGTTACTGTAAATTATACTACTTTGGTTTATTGCCCTCAGGGCAAAATAAAAATATCGAATTGATTTTAATTTTATGAAAATTTTTTTTTGAAATTTTGTCCAAAATGAACATATGTATATCAACCCATGTTTTTTACCATTACAGTAATTTCAAATTAAAATTTTAGGTAAAAGAAATTGAATATGATGAATCTGGGTCACGGCAGGAACTTCTAAAAACTCAAAAAGAACTTGAAGGATTGGAAGCTTTGTCCAAATCTTTATCAAATGAAAATAAAGGACTCAGAGAAGAAAAAATTTCCTTGAATGAAAGGATAGAATTTCTTCAAAGAAAGGTTTGCTTTTTGAAGGTTGAAAATTTAAAATAACAAAATTCAGAAATTCCAGTTAGGAGAAAAAGAAATTGAAATTCATGAATTAACGGAATCATTGGATGATTTCAAAAGAAAATATAATGCAGCAATGAATCAGCTGAAGAAAGATATGGAATCACAATCTGAACGGTAATTAATTTATTTTTTGATGGGGATTGTCTGGATCAAAAAACTTTGCCGCTTGTGATGTATTAGATCTGGACACTAATATTGTACCATTACCGTAACCCTCAAACTTATTTTTTCAGAACATTTGAATTAGAAGAAATTGTTCGACGCGTTCATGAATTATCAGATTCAATGCCGCGGCAACGACAATCTCGTCTTCATCAATCCGTTGCTGGGCCATCAACAATAACATCAATTCCGGCACCTACAGCAGCAACAAGCAGTCGATCATCTTCAATTTCATCTCGAAAACAATTTGCAACTTCCAGTAGTGTTGTCTCCGTGGAATCTGTTGGAACCACGCAAACTGCAGGGCGTCGACGAATTTCAGAAAGATATCGAAGATCTCATGACATTGAGTAACTTTCATCATACAAAAACATTGAAAAAAATATCAAAAGTTTATTTGCTCAAAAAAGTACATATTTTACATTATTTATCACAAATTAATCAATAATAATTAATAAATTTACACATATCCATTCCGAAGTTGTTGTTTTTATTTATTGCTTCTTATTCTTTTTCGATTTCTTTGTTGATTCTTCAGTTTGTTCTTGTTTTAGAGATTTAATTGGATCTGAAATAATAGGTCAAGAATTAATCAAGATGTGAGATTACTGTAGTGATCGTCTTAATAGCGTTACTTACTGTAGTCATGTTATGAATATTATGCTTCAGTTCATGCTGTAAACATTCAGACACAACTATTTGTAATGTCAAGTGCCTACAGTAACCATAAGCAAACAAATAACAACAACTTACCCAAAGTATCATCTTCATCACTTTTAGATTGATAAAAGCCTTTTTGAATTTTTTCTTTCTTTTCTTTTTCAAGTTGCACTTCTCGACGTTTTTTTGCAGATGCTGTTGGTTCAGGGATATCACCATAATCTTCATCTGGGACTCTTTCTTCTTCATCTTTTGTTCGAGTTTTTTTCATAGCAGATTTTCCTCCAGCCATATTACTTTTTGATTTCATATTATTATTGTTGTCTTCTGTTGTGGCCTTTGTTTTACTTTTTGCAGCTGCTGATGAAAAAACATCAGATTTTGATGGTTCTGAAAAAAGACTATCAATGATTGTTTTCAACATAGATAAAAAACTTACGCAATGAACTTTTCATATTTGATTTTACATTTCCTGCTTTACTTGGAGTTCTCAAAGATTTTGGTGGACCTTTTCCTTTTTTGCTGCATTTAACAAAGTATATCGTTGAAAAGGCAAGAATAAGAAGTATTGGTTGAAGAATCTGAAAAAGAAAAACATTAAAAGTGTCAAAAAAACTATCATGACGAGGATTGGGATAAGAGGTACGGTAACATTAGTAAAGAGTTTCCATCTTTTGAAAACCAAATAAGCACTTTGGTGGTCACAAAAATGTAGTGTGTTAAAAATCTTCCAATTAACAAGCTTTATTTCTTCTTATCACCTTTATGCCTCCAATAATTTGATTAACCTCATATCATAAGCACCATATGACAGAAAAATTTAAGAAAAAAGAGAGACATCTATTCGACAATAAAAAATGGTCATTAATTTTAATGGATTTTAACCCCATCAAAAATATGCTCTTTCTTCTTGGAATTAAAAAGTAAGAATGAAACGAACCCATGAAGAGGTTATTGACAAACAAAATTCCATCATCATCTTCTTCATTGACGTTAGTTATTTCAAACTTTGTATTTTTCTTCTTTCAACTTATTTTTTGACCACAACCAAAAAGGAAAAAACTTCTTCCTTGATCACTTTTCTTTCTTTTGTTGAAGAGCAGAACAACCAAAGAGAAACACAGCAACACAAAAGTTTTTGAGATCCAAAGATGACGTTTTTGATTTGTGTTGATTTTCCTTCTTCCTTTCTTCTTCCTTTTTTGCCGTTCAAATCAAATCACATACAAAAAGAAGCATTCATTCAACTTTATTCTAATGTGTTGATTATTTTTAGTTTGAATCATTCTGAAAATTTTTTAAATTTCAATGAAAAATTATGCAAAAATTTTGTTGGAATTTTGTTGAAAAAGTTTTTGTGTTTAACATGAGAAAAAATGTCCCAACGCGAAAAAAACTTTTAAAACTTGATTTTTGTTTCCAAAGTGCCCACGGCGCCGGCTTCTTTTTATCCATCGTTTTTGCCATTGTTTTTTTGTTTAACATTATTTTTAACATTTTTAGTTTAATAATCTAGTAGTCGTAAAAACTGTTTAAAATATATATTTTAATTATTTCTACAGCTGGCTGAATGAAGCCATCCATACTTTGATTTGTTTGAAATGGTAATTGTGCAGCATCAACAACATTCTACTGGAAACCCTATAGTGGATTCTACAGTTATTATTGGCACTCAAGAATCTGCACCAACAATCAAAAAGACAACTCCAACAACATCAAAAAATGAATCCAAATCAGCTTCCCCACCACCAACTGATACCAACAACAACAATGAGGCTGATACTCCTGCTGCCGTTGAAATGGAAAATATTGATTCTGATATTTTAGGTAATTTTAGTTTCATTTCTTTTCGCTTTTGCATAGATAGTGCTAAAATATAATTTTGCTTTTTTAGTAAAATCTAGTTCCTTAGATCCATTAAAATCTCATCCGAAAAAGGCTAATCCATTGATCACTGGTTTGGTGACAAAAGAAAAAGCAATTACAACACATTCAAATTTGGCTGGATTTAGTAAAGAGAAAGAGAAAAAGCTTCGAGAATTATATGATTTTCTTGACGTGAATAATGATGGAACAATTGATATTCGGGATCTCACAGCAGCACTTAAAAAGAAACGATATTTTCCATCAAAGTTGGCACCTGTGAGTTCACTGCATATATATGATTACTGTTTGATGATAAAAGTTTTATAGGAAATCTTTGCAAATATGAAAAGAGAAGATCATTCGACGAATATTGACTTTTCTGATTTTTTGAATTATGTTATGGTACATGAAAAAAGGCTGGAAGAAGTTTTTAACCAGTTGGATAAGAATGAAGATGGATTAGTCGATCATCGAGAAATGCAAAATTATTTTCACAATCTTGGTATACCAATAACAGATCAAAAAGCTCGAAGTCTTGTTGACATGTAAGATTTAGACTTTAATTAAATAATATATTTAAACATGTATTCTTTTTAGTATGGATCAAAGTGGATCAGAAACTGTTGATTTGATAGAATTTAAAGATTTTATGATTCTCTTTCCATCCACGGATCTTCACGATATTGCAGAATTTTGGAGGCATAATTTGGTTATTGATATCGGAGAAGATAGTCAAATTCCTGAAGATTTTACTCCACAAGAAATGCAATCTGGAGTTTGGTGGAGGCATTTAGTTGCTGGTGGCCTTGCTGGTTGTATGTCGAGAACGTGTACAGCTCCATTAGATAGGTTAAAAGTTTTCTTACAGGTAATATATTATACATACTTTTATGTTATTAATATTACTGTAGACTATTTTAGGTTCATTCAACATTTCAAAATCGCTATAATTTATTATCGGCTTTACAATTTCTTTATAAAGAAGGTGGAATAAAATCATTTTGGAGAGGGAATGGAATTAACGTCATTAAAATTGCTCCAGAATCTGCTTTTAAATTTATGGCATATGAACAAATCAAAAGATTGATACAACGGGTCAAAGGAAGTACGGATTTAGCATTGGCTGAAAGATTTGTAGCTGGTTCATCTGCTGGAGTAATTTCACAAACAATTATTTATCCATTAGAAGTATTAAAAACTCGGCTAGCCTTGCGACGAACGGGACAACTGGATAAGGGTCTTTTTCATTTTGCAACAAAAATGTACAAAAAAGAAGGATTTTCATGCTTTTATAAGGTTTGCGTTTGCTTCTTTGATTACTGTATTTATTAGTTAATGTGTATTTTAGGGTTATGTACCAAATCTTATTGGTATTATTCCGTATGCAGGTATTGACTTAGCCATTTATGAAACGCTCAAAACATTGTATGTTAAAAGAAATCCAAATTTGAAAGAACCAAGTGTAATCTCAACATTGGTATGATTGATTTTTGAATTTTATGACTACAATAGAACGTGAAATATTTTTTAGATGTGCGGAACATGCTCAAGTACATGTGGCCAATTAGCAAGTTATCCATTAGCATTGGTGAGGACGAGGCTGCAGGCAAGAAGTAAGCTAATGTTTATGTTAAACTTCTAAATACAGTATATTTTTTAGCAATTTCAATGGATACCTCACAGCCAGATACAATGTCGGGACAATTTAGGTATATTTTAAAAAATGAAGGACCTGTTGGACTTTATCGTGGAATTGTACCAAATTTTATCAAAGTTATTCCGGCTGTATCAATTAGTTATGTCGTATATGAAAATGTAAGAAAGAGATTGGGAGCTACAATGTCATAACAGCAAAATGGTTGAATCTTTTTATTGTTATTAGAAAATCGTAGTTATGGATGTTTGTTGCTTGGCAATTATTATTATTTAGTTCATATTTTTTTCCGGTTATAAATATTATTTTGGTTATTTTTTTATTTCGTCTTTCAAATTTATATTCGCTATATTTCTGTGTCACAATTTCTTTCTTTCTTGCTTCATCTCTCTTGTCCATGATTATTGTATTCTCTTTTCAATGCTCAACACACATGTTTCTACCGATAATATAAAATAATAATAACAAAAATTGAAAGCAATATTTGCTAATATTATTTTTCTTGCTTTGTTTGCATTTGTTTGGTGATTTGTTTTGTTTATGTTTTTAAAAATTTAATATGTATTAATGTATAAAAAACATAATTTATACATTTTTTAGGGTTCGAAAGAAGAACGTTGTTGTTTTTTTTTGTTTTAAATATTTTTTTGGGGTAGCAATAGGGTGATTTTTAAAAAGAAAATAATAAATATATATTACTGTCTGGAATTTGAGAAGGTGTGAACCGGAAGTTCAAAAAAAAGAATTTTTTCAATGTCTATCTTTCTTACTTTTGTTGAAAGTTGACTGTAATAATAATAGGAATGACAAGCTGCTGAAAAAAAGGAAAAGAAGAAAAAAATTCTTTTAGTCGTTAGTTGCATTGTTTGATGATGATGGCTGTGAAAAAAATGTGTTTCTCGCTCTATATTTCTATCCCACGTGATCAAGAAGGAAAAAAAGCCTTGATCAACATTGCATGGAAGAGAGGAACAGCAGAAAACGACCCCCAATCATTTATTTGGCAGTAAAAAACAATAGCGTGTTTTTTTTCGATTGATTTAATTCATTTGAGGTTTTTAAAAAAGGCGTGTTTTTTTTCTTTTAATTTTTTTAGCTATCGATGAACTTTTGTTGTCTTTAATCTTTAGAAGAAATCCGTCTGAATACTTATAAACCCGTCTGGACTACAAATTAACTAAACCTAAAAAGTAGGAGCACGTCTAAAGCTAACAATTAAAAGCTATTTGGGATAGGGAAAAAGGTTTTTCCGCTAAAAGCTGCGCAAACGTTTACTCCAAAACTAAACTTGTTGACCGGTTTTTGTGTTTCAATTCGGTACTTCTTCTTTTTTGTCTCAAACAAATGATGAAGGTGGAAAGCAATTATAGGACGACGATAAAATAAAATAAACTAACTGCAAAAAGAAGAAGAAGAAAATGGAGAGAAAGAAGAGAGAAAAATGAGAGATAGGAAAACGGCGGCAGCAGAAGAAAATAGCTTTCAATTTCCGTTGCTTTTTTTTGTTCAACACGGCAAAAAAAAGATGGGACAAGAAAAAAGAAGAGAAAAATGTCTTGATTGGAAAGCGCCTGGTCTGAGATACGATATTAAGCATGGGTATGCGCGGGCAAAAAAAGAAGAAAGAAAGAAAAAAAGGAAAGCAGCAATTTTTATGTTTGGCCTGTCTGCTGTTGAAAAGAGAAAGTGCTGCTGCACACATTACGTATATTTAGAGATTCAGAGCACAAACACGGCAGTCTTTTGGCCATCATCATCTATGATGCAACAACATATTATTTTGCGTGAAACAATTCCTTTTCTTTGTCTGTCCCGCTCCAGACTGGACAAACACCAGACGTCTCATAAATTTTTTTTGGGAAAGAGCCAGCGCGGGGAGACATTTTTTTGAAGAAGCCTGCAGGCAGCTTATCTCTTTTTTTTATACTTACTTATTCATTACAATTAGTATTATTATACAACTACAAAAATATTTATTTATACATTTATTCGCGTTAAATTATTCCTTCTTTTTTAGTTTAACTTATTACACTTAATATATCTTTATTTTATAGGTTCGCCTTCTTCCTGTACCATATTTGTACATTTTTCTCATTTTGTTGATTGTTGTGTACAGTTTTTGTATATATATATTTTGTATCTTTTATTGTTAAAAAAGCTATGGTAATGACTGAAAAGTGGGTGGCTAATAATGCTGGACGTAATACCAATGGAAATTGGAGTTCATCAGGTTTGTGTTCTTTTTTTATTTTTGATAAAAAAACAACAACTTTTTTTTGATACGACTGGTTTCTTAATTGATTTATCTTTTTTATATCTTTTTAGAACATGCTGTAAGCAAACCTATCAACGTTCATCCTGCAATGGCTCACAATATTGGTGGTAGCGCATTTTCTCCCCGATCGCATGGAGATCAATCTTTGATTCTGAATGGCGTGGTTGAAAATGTTTTGGCTTCATCACCTGGAAGTATGACCCCTGTCTTTTCCAAAGTCTCTTCCAAGAATCATAGGAAACATTCCCCATCAAAAGCTTCAATTGGAGAGCATCCGTATGTTTGAAATTTTATTTTTTAGGATCGTATTTAATGTAGCTATTTTTAGGGAAGATTCAAGAACTGAAACGGTGCAACAAATGTCTAACGGTATTCCAATTCCGGTCCCAGGCAGTAATGTTCAAGCTCAAATGGGAACAACTCCGGATATGTCAAGTATGCCAAGCTATTATCCATTGCCGCATCAATTAAATCAACAATTTTCAACAACTCCAACGCAATGGTGTGGTTATGACATGAATGGAGCATATGGAACTCCACCAACATCGTTATTCTCTTCAACTCCACCACAATTTTATCCGTATACATCTATAACTTCTCCGTTGGCCAATTTTGGTAATTTATCTGTATCAGCAAGACAACGGCATGATTCATTTGGAAGTAATATTGCTCCAATTAGCAGAGTGCAAAATTATACAACTAGTGTTCCACAACCAACACCTCAAAATTTTGTATTAGTTCAATCACCTACTGGCTCATTTGGAACTTCTCCAACTCCATTTTTCTGTAAGCCTTTGAATTTCGAGAGTGCTCAAAACAATAATATCTTGTTAGATAATGGTGGATTTGGAAATATGAATATGGCGCAGCGAGCTGTTGCACCACCAAATGCTCCAGTCTATGCTCCACAAAATGCTGCAAGAACTGTATATACTCAACCACAGGGTATGCCAAATGGTGCAATGCAAGGATTCCCATCTCCAACTGTTCCAACCCAACATACTCCAACAAATCGTCGTCCACCTGCTGTTACAAATGCTAATAATTCTCATGGACGTGTTTCGGTTGTAAATTCAAATGCAAGTGAAAAAGCATCACCTGTTCGATCCCAACAACTTGATGATTTTCGTAATAGCCGTTTACCACATCTTCAACTAAGTGATTTGGGAAAGAATGTTGTGGAATTTGCAAAAGATCAACATGGCTCAAGATTTATCCAACAAAAGCTTGAACGTGCAAATAACAAAGAAAAACAAGTCATCTTTGAAGAAGTTATCAAGAATGCTGAACAGCTTATGACTGATGTCTTTGGTAATTATGTAATCCAGAAGTTCTTTGAATTTGGTACTCCTGAACAAAAAGATCAACTTGTTGATGCCATTCGTGGAAATGTCATGAAATTGGCTTTGCAAATGTATGGATGTCGAGTGATTCAAAAAGCTTTGGAATCCATTGATAGTGAACAACAAATGGAATTGCTTCAAGAAATGAATGGTGAGGTGCTTAAATGTGTGAAAGACCAAAATGGAAATCATGTTGTTCAAAAAGTCATTGAAAAAGTTGAACCACCACGTCTTCAATTTATCATTGATTCATTCATTACTGATAAAGCTGATTCAGTTTGCTCATTAGCTAAACATCCATGTAAGTTTTTATTATATGAATTACATTTCTTTAAACCATCTAATTTCAGATGGTTGTCGAGTTATACAACGAGTTCTTGAACATTGCTCAGAAGAACAAAAACGTCCTGTCTTGGAGCATCTTCACAGCAATATTAATGATCTTGTTCTTGATCAGTACGGTAATTATGTTATACAAGTAAGTTGATTAATGTTTTTCCTAACATTAATAATATGAGTTTACTTTTAGCATGTTATTGAACATGGTTCACCAAATGATCGTGATCGTATTGTTGATGCAATCAAGGGTGATGTCCTCAAGCATGCTCAACACAAATGTATGTTTTTCTTAACATTTTTTGAACTAATATTATTTAAAATTTTTTAGTTGCTTCAAATGTTATTGAAAAATGTCTTACACATGGTAGCAATGATCACAAAAATATTCTTATTTCTGAAGTTTGTGGAGAGTAAGTTTCATTTTTTGCTATTTGATTAAATTTAGTATTATATCTTTTAGTGGAACAAAGCCTACACCATTATTAGAAATGATGAAAGATCCATTTGCAAATTATGTTGTTCAAAAGATGTTGGATGTTGCTGATAGTGTTCATCGTCGAAAAATGATGAATGCAATTAAACCTCACATTCCTATGCTTCGTAAATTTAGTTATGGCAAACATATAACAAGTTTGTGTTTCTGATTTTTTATTTGTAACTTTTATTTCTTCGAAGTTTTAGCAAAATTGGAGAAATATTTTCAAAAGCATGCTGCAAATGGTCAAGGATATGCTGATTTTCCATCTGGTGGTAATATGAATTCTCCAATGAGTACTGTAGGTGGTATGCCTGGAATGGATTATTCTGCTATGGGTCCTCGAACTGCTCTATTCCAACAATAATTGTTTATTATAATAATATGGAACTACAAATTCAATATGTTTAAAGTTCATTTATTCCCTTTCTCTCTCTCCGCCTTGCATCTTAAATCCCTGCCTGCTTTTTTATATGTATATTTTTTTCGAAAACGAAATTTCTATTGTTCTTTTATTTTTTGGGTTTAGTCTGCTCATTGTTAAAAAAGTTATACCACTAAAAATTTTTATATCTTTTTTGATAAGTTAAGCTCGAGTTTTGCAACTTGATAGTTAAACTTATTTGTGTAAGTAGTTGCCCTGTATTTAAATGTGCTCTGCTTCATTAGGAATATTTTTAAAGGTTTTTTTCTTTAGTTTGTACTTTTTCTGCAGTAATATCCATTTGTATATCTCTCTTTCTATTGTACTTTTTTTGTACCTTTTTTCCTCAATGTGTATAATTTTTTTGTTACATTTTGTAAAAAGTACCTGTTTAATAAGAAATTTTTGTTGTTTTATTCGTTATGTTTTTTTATAAAAAAGTTTATTGAATTTTGTTGTCACAATCAGGGCTGTGCGAAACTGAGTTTTGTTCTGCGAAACGAAACGAAACGAAATAGGAATTTCATTTCGTAAGGGCGAAACGAAACGAAATAAAAAAAAACATGCGAAATTTCGCGAAATGCGAAACGAAACGAAATTTTTTCCAAATTTTTTCAATTGCAAAATTCAATCACAAATTGCAACAACTTTTAACAATTTCTTTTGTAAACAACCTTTCATTTTGATCATTTATTGATGGAAATAATCCATCAATAAGGTTTTCATTTCCAACTTTAAGAGCTTTTTTAACTTCGAAATCAGGCTTTTACAAGTGAAACGACACTTGAAATGGAAGATCTCATCTTTGCATCTAAACTTTTTTTTGAAAAAAGCGGCTTAAAAGCATACAAAAAAGTGCGAAATTTTGTAAAATTTTTCGCGAAACACGAAACGAAACGAAACCAGAAAAAAGTGCGAAATTTCGCGAAACGCGAAACGAAACGAAAATTTCGCACAGCCCTGGTCACAATGTAGATGGTAAAATTTTACAACTGTTTTTGGCGGCATTACAGTATTTTTGTTGGAAAGTTAAACATAACGTTGAAGCATGAGCGAGCTTTTGCACGTTGCGTGTTACATATAAAACTAAATGAAATTTTATTCACCAGCAATCGTTTACATTGTGGTCCAAAGTATGACCTGTTCAAATTTATTTTTATCCGAATATATAATTCTGTTTAATGAAGCGGTGTTTTGCGAAGTAAAGTTATGATAGACATATCAAGTTGGAATCAAGTTCTCAAATTTAAATTTTTTTCGTTTCTGCGCCATTCGATCTAAATTCTGCTCGCATTGTTTTTGAAAAATTTGCCGCTTTTTTTGTTACAATTTTTTAATATTCAATTAAACAAAATTGGATACCACAGTTGTTTTCAGCAACGAAGAAGTATTTAATGTTCGGTAAAGCATAAAGTATAATTTTTTGTTTGAATACAATAGAAAAGTTTTACCCACAAGAAGTTTCATAGATTTGGACCACCCTGTCACTGATCAAACCAGTGTTAAAATCAAACGCTTTTTTCAATTAAGATAAGAACAATAGGCAGCTGATTTTTTTTTCTGGCAAAAAAAAATGGTTTTTTGCAAATAAAAAATTGTTGTCATTCTAAAGTTTATAGCCTAAACATAAAATGTGTACGTGAGGGAACATAGTGTTTCGTGTTTTGTCTGAACAAAGTTTTGCATTTTTACGTGGATTTTTTTCGCATTTTTTGTTATTGAAATAACTCCATAATTTTTTTAGATGTGGGCTCGACGAGCTTTGGCTTCTTTAGGAAATCATCCAATTCGGGCAATCTCAACAAGCGGGGGCGCTTTATTTACCGGTGTTATCTTTGGTGTGAAAGAAGAGAAGCAACAATCATGGCGAATTGAATATCCAAAATTTGCGTTAGAACATGGTGGACTGTTATCCCGAAAAATTGTAAATGAAGAAGATAAAACTCAACTTGGTCTTCGTCTTTATCAATATCAGGTTTGAATTTTGTACTTTGGATATTACAATAATAACGGCGGAATAATTTTAGACTTGTCCATATTGTTGCAAGGTTAGAGCTATGCTAGATTATTATGGATTCTCGTATGAAGTTGTTGAAGTTAATCCTGTAACAAGAAGTCAACTGAAATTTAGTAAAGAATATAAAAAGGTTTGTATTTTTAATTGAGAAATTTCTACGGATATTTTGAAAAACGTTTTCTGTGGTTTAAGATTTAGTTTTTTCGGTTTTTTTTGTTTATTGAAAAAACGTCATGAATTAGAACTTGATGGGATACTGTTTAATGATAGGGATTTCTCGGAGATATGATATTGACTACCGTACTCTGAGGTATCCTCAGATCCTGAATCAAACAGGATCATATCCTATTGTTTTTACTTTTGCATGCAGAAGATTGTTAAAAAACCTTTTTTATTTCTAATCAAAGCAATATCTTTGAATATCACGTCCACAAAATTACCCATTTTATATAAAATGTTTTTTTAGGTTCCAATTTTGAAGACTGCTGCAATTGAAAGACCAATCGTTGAATCATCATTAATTATTTCAATTTTGGCAACATTCTTACATCGTCCAAATCGTACATTTGAAGATTGTGTTGAATTTTATCCTGGTCATGAATCTCATGATCCTGCTTCCAAGAAGGCTACAATCAAATATCCAAATCAATATTTTGTTATGGCGGAAGAATCTAAGATTGATGTTGGTGCTGCACGGTTTGTTTTTCTTTGCATTAGTTCGATTACTGTAATTTTGATCATTTGTAGTGATGAACGAGAATGGCGTGAATGGGTTGATTCACATTTTATTCATTTAATTTCTCCAAATGTTTATCGAACATGGAATGAATCACTTGAAACTTTCAAATATTTTGATAAAGTTGGTGAATGGGATCGTAATTTCCCATCTTGGGAACGATATCTCGCAGTTTATATGGGTGCTGCAGCCATGTGGGGAATTTCAAAGCGTCTTAAAAAGCGCCATAATATTGATGATGAACGGAAAGCGATGAAAGATGCCTGCCATAAATGGTTGGAAGCCCTTGGGGGCCGAAAATTCATGGGTGGTGAAAAACCAAATCTCGCGGATCTTGCTCTTTACGGTGCAATTAATTCATTTGTTGGATGCAGTGCTTTTAAAGAAATGCGGGAAGAAACTAAAATTGGTGAATGGTATGTTTTTATACCTAAATGTGATTACTGTATTACCATAATATATATTTTTAGGTATGATGCAGTTCATCAAATGGTTGTTCAAAAACAAGGTCGAAATTTGATTGCAGCAAAATCAGCAGCTATTGAAAAACTTGTAAAATAATAATAATTTGTAGAGAAACTGTAATATCTTTTTATGAAGAGGATTAGCCTTTAGTGAATTGATTTATCTTTAAAATTGTGTAATACGCGTGATTATTATTAATTTTTGTTGTTATTATTACAGTATACTTTTTTGATTGTATGGATTATAGAATTTAGATAGAAATGAATTATTATTTTTTTGAATACTGTGTTTTTTGTTTACTTCCATTTAAGTGGAAAGAAAGCAGTTGCTGCCAGCAGCAGCGATTTTGGATGTTTTAGAAGGCCATTTTTTTAGTTATTTGTCGTCAGAAAAAAAGGGACACAAGTCTGTCACCACTATTTTTCTTTCCTTCTTCCAATTTTCACTTTTTAAATATATTTTTTGGGAGAAAATTGCGCAACTTCTCTGGACTGCTTCGACCGGACGCAACCGATGCAAAAGAATTTTTTTGGGGGTCGCAATTTCTATACTTTTTTTAACGTTTCACTTTTTTTTCTTTTCACGTATATTTTTACATTTTTAAAAGGTCCTTTTTTTGACTTGGACTTCCTTCCATCAACGACAAAAGTGATCATTTTCCCCTTCAAAAAAAAAAGTAAAAATTTAATCGAGGCAATTAACTTTCGTACTTTTTTGGGCCCCTCAATTTTTTGGTTTTGGCATGGCATTTTTTGGCATGTTTGTTTCATGCCAGTTTTGTGTTGAAAAAAGCCTTTGCCCCTTTTTTTTCTTCCCGTTCCTTCTTTTCTTTTGCTCTTTAGCGATCAATAATGAAGCAAAAGCAATGACTAAATAAGGGAGTGAGATAGAAAAGGAAGGGGGAATGCCAAAAAGAAGAAAAGAAGGAGGAGGTCCGCGGTTTTGTTGCTTTTAACTACTGAAATAATTTCTTTCATTTTCAATTTTAAGGTTTACAGAAAATGGAAATTCCAGTTGATCTTTCAACAATATTTAAAGAATCTCCAATTGAAAGGCTTGATCAGGCTCGCCTTATCCGATTCACTCCACAACGATATCCGGCATTATGCAAAGGCATTGACAGAATTGGCACACTTTCTGCAAAATCTCAAAATCTTCGAAAACCCCTAACTTCATGCGATAGAATTTTGGATTCTGAAGATGCACAGATTCTGTATCTTTATTGGAAGAAATCAGAATCTTCTCAATTTTCATTAATCATCGGATTTTTAAGAATTGCCAGAAAAAAATTATATCTTCGAGATTCAGCCGATAAACAATTTATTGCAGAACCAATTTGTATTTTGGATTTTTATATTCATGAATCTGAGCAGCATTCTGAAATTGGGCATGAATTATTTGAAAAAATGTTGGATTCAGAAGGCATAACAGAGCCTTCTAAAATAGCATTGGATAAACCGAATGAAGTTTTGCTGGGATTTTTAAAAAAATATTATCGATTAGAGAATCCTGTTTGGCAATCAACGAATTTTGTTGTTTTTCCTGCATTTTTTGAAGGAATTGAACCACAACCATCACAAGATGATGGAATGCTTTCAGCAAGAAGTACCCGAAGAATGTTTGAACATTCAAGGACGTCAAGTCCGGTAAGTTTTTGACGTTGTGGATACTGTAGCTTTGTAAAAATTAATCTTAACGATTACGGTAGTTACAAACAATTTAGATTTTATACTTCTTTAGAAATTTAAGATTCCAAATTCGTTTTAAAAGCGGCATTTTTTCTTTGATCTTTTAAGGAGATTTACTGTACTTTATAAGTTGCATTGTTAATGATGTATTAGAAGATGTACTGTTTGTAATATTGTTATTATTTCAATTTTTTTTTAGAATAATCGAACCCGACACGCTGATGCTGTTGGCGCTTTAATTCATGAACCCGAGCTGACATCCCCTCGAGAAAAATATGACCCTGAAACTCCACGAGGAAGAAAATGTATCAGAGATTTTGGGCATTCAAATATTTTTGGATAAAATTCTATTAACACCTATTAGAAAAATGTTTATTAAATGTTTTCGTCTACAGTATTATCAGAAAAAAAAATCAAAATGATTGTTGTTGATCTCATCATTTCCAAAAATGATTCTTCTTAAAAAAATAAATTTGCTACCTTTTGATTTTTAAAAGTTTTTTAAAAGAGCTTATTTTTCTTGTTTCCCGTGCTTTTTTTGCCTGCTTTGAATCACTTTTGTTTTTTCAATAAAAATTTTCTTTAAAAAATGCTTCTTTTAGACTAAAACTAAAAGTTTTAGTGATGTCTATCTTTTTTTAAATGATTCGAAAAAGAAAGAAATAACAATGAACAAAAACTTAAAAATGCATTAAAAACTATTTTAAACGTTTTTTTTGCTCAAAAGAAAGAACTTCAAACTTAACACTTTTAAAAAAGCTTTGGAACAAACTTTTTTAATGTTTGCTTTAATTCTAAAAAATAAGATATTATCCTTTAAGTAAACAAATATAAAATTTTTTTATTTCATTTTAAATAATGAAATCAAATAAAGTGCTTGAATAACAACGGTGCTTTAAAATTAAAAACAATTTTAACTTTGCTACTGATAAAAAGATCAAAAGATAGTTCAAAATGCCGATACGCTTATAAATAGCGAGCTTTGAATACCCCATCGCGGAGAAAATACTGAAAGAGAAATTTGACGGGAACATAGATCTCCTCCGGGATAAGTGAACACTCAATCTAACTCATTTAAAAGTCATAGATAAAGCTTTATAATTTCATTGAATATTTAAAAAAAAAATACCTTCAATATTCATTATCATTTTTACAAATGCATCCGATATGTAACATTTTTGTGTTTTAAATTAAAACTTTTAATGTATGTACATTTGACTGAATTTTTTCATGCTATGTTTTAGAAGGTTGCCGATATTAACAGAAAACAATAAAAAAAATAAACGCTCACTTTGTGCAACACAATTTATGTTCTTTAATTGCATTTTAATAGGTGATAAAAGCAATAATTACCTCTATTTATTAATGAAAAGAAGAGTTGAGCGTAAAACATTTTAATTGTTTTTGCTATGGTGTTGCATGCAGGGTTAGCTTATTTAGGTGTTTCTTCATTTCTCTCTTATATAACGTTTTATGACACGGATACGAAAGATATTACTGAATATGATCTGGGAAAAGGTAAAATTTGAAATAAGAAAAATTGGGATAAAGAAAAATGGATAAAGAAGAATTAATTAAAATAAAAAACAAAATATAATTTTAATTTTAAAAAAGAATTAATTTGAAGAAGGATTAGTTCTTTTGATTCAAAAACAATCCAGCTGACATCAGAAACATCAAAAGTTTCATTGAAAATAGTTTTTAGAAATTACCGTTTTAAAATTTTTCGAAAAGGTTCAATCTAAAGTTGAAGGCGAGCTTGGATGTCTTTGTATTGCGGGGATTTTGATACAAAATGAAACTCGAAAAATGCTCATAAACTTTGGACTAAAAATGGGTTACAAAAAGGTTAAAATTATTGAACAAACAACAGCAATTTATTTTTATACTGTTTACTATTCTTATTACATCCCGAAAAATGGAGATATTATTTGGATATATGATAACATGTATTGGTATATTCGGCATAAACAGGACGATAAAGCTAAATGTATTTCATCCCATTATTCAAATCAAAATTGTTCAAAAAGAATTTTGAAAAAAATGTTGCATAAAAGTAATATGCCTCCAAGTGCTATTTTGTTTCGAAATGAATTTGGTGAATTTGATGAAGAAGTGCCAAAAGAGATGTTTCCAAAATGTGAAATTTTTGAATATGTTGATGTTCCAGGATTTAAGGATTCAAGGTTTGTTTTAAATTTATTAAAACTTTTTTTGTAAAATTTTTTTCCATGTTAGAAATTTTTGGAATACATCATGTTATAAAGGTGCATTAGTACAAGCTCGAATAATGGCAAATGACGCTGAGATGATGAAATATGACGCATTTGGAATACTTTCACAAGATTTATGTTTAATAACTAAAAAGTTTAATGACATTAAATGGTTTTGGTTAAAAATGGAAGAATGTAAAACAAAAGAAAATGGTAAAATTTTTAAAAGAATGATATAAAAATACGGTAACTTTTTAGAACGCAAAATTAAAGGAATTCAAAGATATATCGGATCAGAGGAAAGTTTGCCAATCACAAAAAAGGCTATAATAAAGTCAAGTAATACTAAAAATATTTTATCGGTAGGTTTAAATATTACTGTGAAATTTCAGAACTTTTTGAACTTTTTTCAGGTAATATCAGGCCCAGAGCAAATATATCATACAATATGTTTTCCAGTCAACAAAAAATATGCCATCACACTTAACATAGACGAAAACGGAATTTCTGATATTGATATAAAATTACTGGGAAAGATAAAACCAATTTTAAATCTCAACAAAAAATATTCGATACCGCAGAAAATTACAGAATATGATCATGCAAATCGAACACAAGCAGTTGGAATTGATTTAGGAACAACAAGATGTTTTTCAGCTGTAAATCGTAGTAATAGAATTGAAACTGTTGCTTTGGATAATAATAATGCCCGACTACTGCCATCATATGTTGCATTTGATGAAGAACATGAAAAATGTGGACAAGTTGTATTAAACCGATTATGGCATTATTCAAAATACACAGTTTTTGATTCAAAAAGAATTATTGGAAAAAAATTTGAAGATATCTTAATTGATCAAAGTTGGCCATTTGAAGTCGTACAAGATAAAGATTTTAAAGCAGATCATTTAAATAAAGATGAAATGCTGCAGGTCAAATTCCTCGAAAACAACGATGTTTTTATTAAAGTCGAAACAAAAAACGGCAAAATGCTTAAACACCCAGAAGAAATTCCAGCGGCTTTATTAAAAAATATAAAACAAAAAGTTGAAGCATTTCAAGGGGGTCCAAGAAACAAAGTTATGATTACTGTACCAACAACATTCACAGATGCCCAAAAAGATTCAACTTGTGCAGCGGCAATTTTAGCAGGATTTCAAACCGTCGATTTTTTGCCAGAGCCAGTAGCCGCGGCATTTGCATATTTAATTAATCAATCCATTAATGATAACTTCAATTTTCTGTTATTTGATCTTGGGGGAGGAACTTTGGATGTTTGTATTTTTAAATGTGAAAAAAATCAAATTGAAATTTTATGCCAAAATGGTGATTCAAATCTTGGTGGAAGAGATTTTGATAATGTTTTGATTAATTATTTTTTGGATAAACTTTTTCGTGATTTTGGAATTAAGGATTTGAGATCAAAGAAATACAAGCTTATGTTAGAGTGTCAGAGAATCAAAGAAAGCTTATCAATAATTGATAAAGAATTGTAAGTTAAACACTTTGTTAAAAAATAAACAGTTTTTTCAGTTTTGATGTTGAAAATTTTATTTCATCTGATGATGATGGAATAATTGAAATTACACAAAAAATATTTGAAGAATTATCAGTCGATTTATTAGAAAAAATTAAAAAATGTATTTTTAATGCATTGGATAATGGCAAATTCGATTTTGGTCAAATTGATAAAATTCTATTAGTTGGGGGCGGAAGTCGAATGCCAATGATAAAGTCACTGCTACAAAGTTTATTTGCAAATGCTGAATTTTGTTGTGCTTCCCATCCCGAAGAGCTTGTTGCACTTGGAGCTGCCTATTATGCATATTATCTGGAATCACTTTTATGGTTCAAACACGGCGAAACATCCGCTTCTTTGAAAAATTATAAAATGGGAAAACGAAAAAGTTCAGAATCCATCTTTGAGGAAGAAGTAAAACTTCTGTGTAAAAAATTGAAATTGCTTTCCGTTTATTAAAAATATAATCATTTTTAAATGTCATTTTTAGTGAATAAATAGATTTTTAACTTAATAAATTTCTACAATGATTAAAAGCAAATAATGATTAAAATATTACAGTATATTTTGCCACAAATTAAACAAAAAATATTTATTTTATTAAAAATATAAATTTGATGATATGAAAATGTGTTCCTTTTGTTTCCATTAAAAGAAAACCTTTTAAAAGAAAGGTTTCCATGGTTACACAACAGCTGAAAAAAAAGGTTGCGGACCAAAAAACCAAATTTTTTGCTGGAATAGTAATTTAAATTTAAAAGCAGTGTTTAAAAATGAAGCTAAAATATCTTGGAACGTTATTAGATTCACTTGTAAGTTGTTAATTTTAATTAATTAAAATGTCAGAGTCCAAAAAAACTTACAGGATGGAGTTGCAAAGATTCGTGCCATTGCCGTTGCACCAAATAATCGAAAAGTTGCCATCGCAACTGCAGATTTAAATATTGTACTTTTTGATGACAAACTTCAAAAGAAAGATAAATTTGCAACAAAACCTGTTGATTCAAAGGTAATCGATATATTACGGTAATTGAGGTTTTTGAAGTTTATGTAAATTATTTTAGTATGGAAAGAAAAGTTATATCGTGACAAGTTTAGCATTTTCGCCAGATTCAACAAAACTTGCCATTGGACAAACTGATAATATTGTATTTGTTTATCGACTTGGTGAATCATGGTAAGTGCCAAAAACATGATTGCTTAACAAAAATGCCATGGCATAAGTGCCATCGAGAATGACATTTTTCCTTTTGTGCCGTTTCCTATTGCTGATATTTTTAGGGATGAAAAGAAAGTAATTTGCAACAAATTCACCCAGTCCGCTCCCGTGACATCCCTAATCTGGCCCGAAGAGAACCGTCTAATCATCGGATTAACGGATGGCAAAGTCCGATATGCTTCGGTTCATTCAAATAAATGTTCAACGATTTACAAAACCGATGCCGGAATTATTTCCCTTGCCCAAAGTCCAAATCGGCGATCCTTCGTGAGCGGACATGAAGATTCAGCGATTATTTTATTTTCATTTGAAACTCGAACACAATCAAAAATTTGTGTCCATACAACTCCGCCCTATTGTTTACTGTTGAGTAATTTTGGGATTCTCGCCGCAGGGGCAGATAAAAGAATTGTCTCATATTCAGAGCAGGGAAGAATTTTACAGGAATTTGATTGTGGCCGGGATCCAAAAGAGAGAAGTTTCAATTGTGCCATCTTAGATCCGACAGGATATAATGCCATTTTTGGATCATATGATCGTCTGAAGTTGATGTCATGGAGTCAAAGAAGAGGTGCATGGGATGAAGGGCAAGTGCTAACAATCAAGAATTTGTATGTCGTTACTGCTCTAACATGGAAACCTGATGGATCTACAGTACTTTGTGTAAGAATTGTATTTAAAAAAGTGTTACATCGAAAATCCTGTGACATTTGAATTCTAAAATTACGGTTGTGGCATTTTAAAAAATGCCATTTTTATTTTAGTTACATTAGAAAAATATAAAATTTGTCACATAAATCATTAAATGTGACATAAAGTTATTTGAAATTTATGGCACACCATCTAATTTTAATGGCACTTTTTACAGTGCCAAATCCTGAATTCTGGGATTTCAGATGTCGCATGGAATTCAAAAAACCACTTTTTTGAACAGCTTTAATTATCTACATCAATTCTTTAGGGAAATTTGAGTGGATTAGTTTTATCGATTGATTGTGCCTTAAAAAGAGCACTGATAAAAAATCAATTTGAAACAACTTTTGTTTCACCTTCCCAAGTTGTGGTGAGAGATATCAACAGTGATGCTAGATGTGTTGTTCGATCGGATAAAGGCCTTTCAATTACGGATATCCGAGTTATGGGTCGGACAAGCCGTTACGTAATTGCCTATACTGCAAGTACTTTAATTATGGTGGATCGAGAAACTGAAAAGGTATGCAAATTTTCTTAAAAGGAATTTTTCCTAAAATAGTCTTTTTTAGAGTTCTGAAATTCCATGGGAATCTGGAGGAAATGAAAAATTTTATCTTGATAATGAAAATGTTGGAATGATAATTAATGCTGGAGAAATTTCTTTCATTGAATACGGTAGAAATGAAATTGCTGGTTGGATTCGAACTGAACGTTTATCCCCTCATCTTATCTCTGCCCGTCTGAATGAGAGATCAATTCGAGGGGGTGGGGATCTTCGAAGAGTTGCATATATGTTAGATGTTCATACAATTGCCGTTGTGGATTTAACATCTGGAAATACCATCTCTCAAATTAATCATGGAAATGTTGTTGATTGGTTGGAGTTGAATGAAACTGGATCAAAATTGCTATTTCGGGATGTTCGATCAAGTTTATTTTTATTTGATGTTGAAACTGAAAAATCTTCAAATATGATCAATTTTTGTTCATATGTTCAATGGGTGCCAAAAAGTGATGTCGTAGTGGCACAAAGTGGTGACCAGCTTTGTGTTTGGTATAACACGGATTTCGCGGATCAAGTGACACAAATCCCAATTCAAGGGGATGTTGATGCAGTTTTGAGGGATAATAATCGGACAGAAGTTATTGTACAGGTAGGAAATTTGCATATGAGATGACTACACAGTTTCTGAAGTACTAAACAATGACCTTTAAAACATGAAACAAACACATTTTTAAACTCATACACAAATTTGCATAAATGCAACTCTAAATTAGCTAATGCCAACAATTTTTATATGGGTATACTGTAAAACTGTTTACATAGCACATTGTTTATAACAAAAAAATTTATGTTTAACTTCTTATTTTTTTGCAAAATTTGCATAACCCAAAAAATATTTGCAGGAAGCCAATGCCAAAGTTGCGTATGAACTTGATTCAGCCATGATTGAATTTGGCACAGCAATTGAAGATTTGGATTTATCCCGAGCTGTTGTTTTTTTGGAAGAATCTGAAAAGGATCGAGTTGAAGTTAGTTCAATGTGGAAGCAGTTAGCCGAGGTTGCCCTTGAACAAGGCAGTCTTTTAATTGCCCAAAGGGCATTTGCTGGATTAAAAGATATCTCCCGAGTCAAGTAAATTTTAAAGTCATTGTGGAATTTATGCAAATTTTGAAATTTAGATTCCTTGAAGAAACGATTCAACTCGCTGAACAAGCTGCAAAACAAATTGGCGGAGACGGCACTCAACATTACAAAGTTCGGGCAAGGCTTGCTTTAATGAGAAAAAATTTTAAAGAAGCAGAACGAATTTATTTGGAGCAGAATTCCGTCCAGGAGGTCATTGAAATGTATCAAAAATTGCATAAATGGGAAGAAGCGATTGAGTTGGCGAAAGCTACCGTAATTTCATCTACAGTAATCTCTATAAAAATACTGTAACTGTTCCATTTTTTAGAATTATGCCGATCTTGAAGCCCTTCGAACAAAATACTACCGTAACCTCTATGATACTGGACAAGAAGAAAAAGCGGCAGAGATCAAAGAGAAAGAGGGTGATCCTATGGCTGCTATTGATCTTTACCTAAAATCAAATCAACCCGCAAATGCCGCAAAAATTATCCTTAAAAATGAAAGACTTTGTTCCGATGAAAGTTTAGTTGAAAAAGTTGGACTTGCACTTGTACAAAATGAAATCTTTGATATGGTAAATATATATATATATTACAGTATTCTATAGTACTGTAAGCTTTAAGGCGGGAGAACTTTTTGAAACTTCAAAACAATTTCAACGATCACTGGAATGTTATCGGCGAGGAAAAAGTTTTAATAAAGCCATTCAAGTTGCCCGATTTTCATTTCCGGAAGAGGTGGTTAAATTAGAAGAAGAATGGGGAGATGAATTGCATGAAAGTGGAAAGTATGAAGCCGCAATCAGTCATTTCTTGGGTTCGTTTTTTAAGATTTTCATTATTTAACTTTTTACCAATTAATTTATATTCCAAGTTTACGCAAATTTATAAAGCTACAAATTTTGCAAGTTTGAAAGTTGCAAAACTATTTTTACATTATTTTTGTAAATCAAAAAATATTTTTTATGTGTCATAGGGAAAATGTAAATGAAGAGAACAAACTATAAAACGACAACCTTTTTTTTAAAAAAAATCAGATCAGCAGAAAAAAATATTGATGATGACTAATCTGGAAGCAAAAAAACGATCGTTTTTGTTTCTTTGTTTTTTAGTTCCATCAAACTCGTGGTTGAATGGCCGAGCGGTCTAAGGCGGTAGACTCAAGAGCGTAAAATCTCTTGCACACAGTATGTGTGTAACTCTGGGGGTTCTATTCTTTGAATGAAGGCGTGGGTTCGAATCCCACTTCAACCAAATTTTTTATTATTTAAATTTTGGTTTTAAAAAGTTGTTTTTAGATTTAAAAAAGATTTTTAAGTTTTAAAAATTTGAAATATTAAAATTTGTGTCGTTTTTTCAGTCAAAAAAAGAGTTGATAATTATTTCATACTTGAACAATACTTTTAATAAACCATTTTTAGAAGCTGGAAACTCTTTAAAAGCAGCGGATTCAGCAATAAAAGCAAAAGAATGGGATCGAGCTTTGCAAATTTTGAATGTTATCGGGGATCCCGATGCTGCTGCAAAATTCTTTGGCAAAATTGCCGAACATTTTGAAACAACTGGAGAATTTGAGCAAGCTGAAAAATATTACATTGATGCCGGGCGGGCAAAAGATGCCGTAGAAATGTATAATAAAGCTGCGAGATGGGCGGATGCATATAAGGTTGTTAAAGTTATACATTGATTACGGTAGTAATATTAAACATAACAATTTAAAGCTTGCGGTAGAATTTCTTGGAGCTGATCAAACTCATGAAATGTATTTGCGAAAGGCGGAAGAATTAGAGCAATCTGGTCGGTTGAAAGAAGCCGAACAACTTTATATTTCTTTCGGAGAACCAGCAAAGGCAATCGCGATGTATAAAGAAGCAAATCGAACGGATGAAATGATGAAACTTGTCGAAAAATATCACGGGGATCGAGTCGAGGTAATTCATTATATGCAAATTTGGTCATACTGAAATTATCGTGCTAAAAGCAAATTGACGCAAATTTCGGTCTTTAAAAAGATCAAAGAAAATGTGCCGCATATCGGAATTGTTGTTACAACTTGTCCGTTTTCAGGAAACTCATAAACGATTAGCTGAAGAACTTGAAGAAAAGGGTGACCTTCAAGGTGCCGAAGAACAATACCTTCTTGGAGGTGATTGGAAATCAGCTGTAAATATGTACAAAGAAGCCGGACAATGGTCTGAAGCATATCGAATTGCAAAAGCACATGGCGGAGATCGAGTTCCACAACATGTAATTCATTTATACACATTATGCAAATTTCCTTTCCATTTTCAGATTGCATATCATTGGGCGAAAAGTCTTGGAGGTGATTCTGCTGTGAAACTTCTTCAACGACATGGAATCCTAAATGAAGCTATTGATTTGGGGGTTGAAAAAGGAGAATTTGATTTTGTCTTTGAACTTTGCCGACTTGGTGCAAAACATAAACTTCCAGAAGTTCATGTCAAATATGCTGAACAGCTGGAAGATGCTGGAGATTTTGCAAAAGCTGAACAATTTTATCTTCAAGCAAATAAAGCAAGGGAAGCAGTACTTATGTACATGCATAATCAAGATTGGGATGCCGCTGAAAGAATTGCTGAGTAAGTTTTTATTTAGAAGATTACTGTAGTCGCATTATGCAAATTTTTTGCCAAAAATTAAATTTTTAAAACATGATTTGCAAACAATTTAAAATCTAGAAATTTCATTGTTGAAATTTGTATGATTAAAAAATTATGCAAATTTTTAAAATTTAAAATTAAATCGAAAATTCAGTTTTATAACCAAATGTGATTACAGTAATCTTAGCAAAAAAATATTACAGCATTACAGTAATCCTATTTTTAGAGAACACTGTAAAGATGTCCTTGTCGATGTTTATATTGCCCAAGCTCGAGCAGCAATGGAATCCCAAGAGCATGGAAAAGTTGAATCATATCTCCTCCGGGCAAATAAAGCAGATCTAATTGTAAAATATTATCGTGATCGAGAAATGTGGCCTGATGCTTTAAGGATTGCAAGAGAATTCGTTCCAGATGCCTTAAATGCCCTTCAACAAGAATTCGATGAATACCAACTAAAATCGGGGGCAAAAGGGGCATATTCCTATATGGCACAAGCGAAGGATTGGGAATCTCAAGGCGATTATCGACGGGCCATTGAAACATTTTTAAAAGTTGAAGAACCAATTACTGCCGATTCTGAATTAATTGCAGATGCTCATAAACGAGCCGGAGAATTAGTGGCGAAATTTATGGTTGGGGATGAAGCAGCAGCCTTGTTGGAGCAAATTGGTGAAAGACTTGTTGAACTTGGACATGGTCAAGATGCTGGAGAGTTGTTGCTACTTGGAAATCGCCCCCAGGCAGCCGTACATGCTTTGTTAGCTTCAAAAGAATGGGCAAAAGCTAAAAGAGTTGCAACAGAGCTTGCTCCTGAGCTGGAAGGACTTGTCGATGAAACTTATCGAGATTTCTTAAAGAATCAAGGCAGAATTGGAGATTTAATTGATGTTGATGTTATCTCTGCTATTGATATCCTAATTGAAAGAGGAAATTGGGAAAAGGCTTTAGAAACTGCAAAACAACAAAATGTAAGTTTTAAACTTATTTGATTTTAAAGTTGTCTGTTTTTGGCATTTCATAAGCTTAAACATTTGAAGTTTGTAAAAAAATTAGCATAATTTTGAAAGTTGTTTTTGGTAACTTGTTAAAAATGTTAGGGTCGTAAGTATACTGTAATTTTGCAAAAGTTACAGTATATTTAAAAACGTTACAACATATTCAAACCAGTAAATACAGTATCCGTTCAATTTTAATTTATACTTTTTAGCATCCTGCCCTTTTGGATAAATATGTGGCGGCTTATGCCTTGGAATTAATAAATCAAGAACGAATGTTCGATGCCGTAAAAGTTTTTGAAAAATACGGTGCTTCTTCAAATTTGGCAAATTTCAATATTTACAAACAACTCATTGATCAAGTTTGTTTATCAAATTCAAATTTAGCAAATCCTAAAAATTACATTTCAGATTCTAAATTCCCCCAACAGCGATTACGACATTCTTGCAGCTTTAAGAAATATGATAAACAGTTTAAATGAAAACATCCTAAAATCTGAAGAAGAAATTGATCCGAAAATTGTTGAGGTTTGAAAGCAAGAAAACCGTATAAAAACAAATATGCAAATTTTAGATTTTCCTTCGATACGAATATATCACACATTTTTATGCATTGCTAAATGCCCTCAAGCATATTACTTCTGTTGAAGTTGAAAGAATTAAATTACATTTAAACATTTCTTTGGTTCGATACATTGATCTTATTCAACCTGATAAAGTTTTGTATGAAGCAGGAACAGCTTGCAGGGTAAATTTTAAAAATTTGGATAAATTGTAAGCAACATGCAGATTTATAACTTGCATGTTGCTTGCAACAATATTAAACCGACAAATTTACAAAATTACTGTATTTCAGAACTTTGGGGAACAATATGAAAATTTGGCCTTTGTCTTTTTGAATCATTATTTGGATGTTGTGGATGCCATTGAAGACAATGACCCTTCAGCCGTTGATAATGCAATCTTTGAAGGCACTGATATCCCAACACAATTTGCATTACCTAATTCAATGTTTCTCGGAGTATATTTCTACCTTATCCCTACTGTAAAACTGATATGCATATTTTAGGAAGATGATCATGAAGAAATCAAAGAATGGGTTTTATCAGTTTCTGTAGATCGAAAAGTTTCAAAAGAACTTCCACTTGATCGCCGGGGGGCGTATGAGGCGAGTACGGTAGATGGGGAAGGAAAACAATATTCGATTTGTGTAATTTCCGGATATCCCGTAATCGGGAATGCCAAAGAACTTGGAAATAACAAAATTGCGGATTCAAATAATTGGCAAACTTTTGTTACGGTTTCAAAAACAAATTCCTCCGATCAAATTTTTGATGTTCAACAATTTCTTGGAAAATGGACAAAATCTCATTTAAATTTAACTTTGTAAAAAGTACTGTATTTATTTCATCGCGTTATTTTGGTATTTGTCGAACAAAAAATCGTTAAAATTATTTAAAAATATTTGTTTTATTTGATTTTAATAAACAAAGAAAAAATCAATAATTGGAGGTGTTTTCGAATTTCAGTTTGACTGACATTTTTTTTTCATAAAAATTGCCTAAAAGATAAAAAGGTAGATAGATATAAATAGGCGCACAAAAATAAAGCAAAAATTTAAAATGCTCATCTTTAATTGGCATTCATCATTTTAAAAAAAATTTCGCTTCACCTGCTTTCTCTGAAATCAACAAAAATTATGGAATCTTCAACAATTGTAAGTTATTCTTTTTATAATTAAAACATTTAATTAATTTTTAGATGATTATATATCCTTTTTCTTTTGAATGAAAAATCAAGAAATCTGATTTGGAAAAGTTACCAGATGGCAAAAATTATAAATCTTCTTCTGGGTACAATGCTTGTCGATCTTTAAAAATTACTTATTTCTTAGCAATTTATCCAAATGAGGAAAATCATGGAGAAACTTGTTTATATTTTCATGTAAATCCTTGAAATACAAAAGAAGTCAAAGCCGAATATACGATATCAATTGATTCAATAAAGTATTCACAGAATTATAATAAAATTTTTAAAACCAATGAAGGACGGGGACCAAAACTTTGTAAAACTGATGATTTTTTCAATCCAAAAAATGAATACTTTATTAATCATGAATTGATTGTGAAAGTTAATGGTACATTGGAATTTGAACGAACAATGGTTACGGTAAGGTTCAGTTTTTTGTAAAAAAATGTTAAACATATTTCTTTTAGAAACTACCACTTTGTGATTCAATGGAGAATCAAGGAAACTGAATTAATGAAAATCCAAACTTCAAACACATTTGGTTATCTTAGAAGTAAACGATTCAATATTTCTTCTGATTCTGATATTAAATATTATCTTAAAATTTTTCCAAACGGCACAGAAGATGAAAATCGTGGAGAAGCAAGCATTATTTTTCATTTGGAATTCGGAAAAAAAAAGAAAATTCAAGCATTTTTAAATTATTCAATTGAATCTGCCCAATATTCTTGTTACTCAAATGCTCTTTATGAAAGACGTTTTGGATGGGGCATTTGTTCATCTTCCACCGAAGAACTTTTTGATTCAAACAAAAGATTTTTTGTTGATGAAGAAATGATTCTTAAAGTTGAAGGATTTTTATTGATTGAAATGGGAAAGGCCCCGAATACAGTATTGATCATCAAGAAAGGAATTGCATCAAAAAGAATGAAGTTTGAAAGAAATAAAAATTTCACAATCAAAATAGATTTGCCCCAAATTTTGCCTATAGGTAAAACAAACACGGAGAAGACGATGCTGCCTTTTGGTTTTGCTCAAAAAAATTTCTTACGGTAGCTACCGTACACCAAATGTTTAAGCCGATGAATTTTCATGTTGATGCGAAAAATCAGAAAATGAATTTTGCCTCGTATAGGTTTTCGACCATGAGGAATCCGAAAAACAGGCTTTTGGAAGCATCAGAATATCTAGAACACCGATTTTTTGGCACACCGTTTTATTCCAAAACTTGCCTAAAATTTACTGACTGGGATAAAAGACTATGTTATTATAAAATTACAACCTCTTTTAAATAAAAAAATACACAAATGATAACAATGTTTGAATCAAATACGAAAGGCTCCATTTAAAATAAACTTTTAATTCATTTTTAATTACCAATGAATTAAAAAGATTTTCGTTATGTCATAACGGTTATGATCACTTTAATTACAGTGAATCTATTTATCATTTTGTTTTAAGAAATCAAAACATATAAACTTAATTTAACGGGATTTTCCATAAATGAGTAATAATTCAGTAATTTTTGCAACAAACGATAAAAAGATTTTATAAATTATTGCTTTAGCAAAATAACTCATTGAAACATTGTATTCCGAAACATAATAATCATTTTCTTATCATCAAATTCATTATCACCATCATAAACAATATCCTTAATAATACCTTCAGAAATTTTTTGTGTTTCACGATCAGTCCAAACCAATTGAAAATGCGCTTCACTCGCAGCATTTTTCTATAAAAATGTGTTTTTTAAATTAAAATCACAAAAAATAAATGATAGCACAAACTTTTATAAAAACTCCAAAATCAGATGGATTAAAAATGTCTGTTATTTGATCAAGATAAAAATAATTAAATTTCACAGTTCGATTGAGGGCAGCAAGATTATGGGCTGATTCAGAGGTGCATTTTAATGGCATGGCTTGACTAAAAAGTATTTTTTTGTTTAATTAATGTTAATTCTGAAATAAAAACAAAAAAAAACGAGGGAAAAAAATTACGAAATTAGAACTTTTTTGATGTTTTATTGGGTTGTTAAATCTCCCGAGAGATTTAAAATAGCGAGAGATCGCCCATAATCTCCTAATTTTCCAAAACATGTAGTCAGGTACCGAAAATAATTTTTTTGTTAGTATAAACATTGACAATCTCATAATAATAAGGTTTAACAACTTTGTAACCTTATTACGAGACTAAATGTTAGTAAAACATAAGATTGTAGTAAAATATTAATTATTTTAACAAGTTTCGAGCGACAAAAAACTATGAATAAATAATTACAGTCAAATGAACCAAAATTTAAGCTTTTTTAATGATTTTTGATAGTTTTTATCAAAAATAAATCAACAAAAATGGAAAAAAAATTTAAAAAATTTTTAGTGTTGAAAAAAGTTTTGGGAGATTACGGGAGATTTCCCGGAAAAAAGTGGGAGACCTTCCGGGAGATCTCCGCAGATCTCCATTTGACGATCCTATTGTTTTATTTCGTAATTTCAGGCAATCAGGGTAATTTAAAAATTTTGCAATGTATCAATTTGCCATCTTTAAAAAAATCTTACAATGACAAAGACGAAACATTTGGAAATAATTCAATGACATCTTCAATTTTTGCAAAATCATTATTTTTTTGGATATTAATTCGATGCAGATTAATAGAAGTCAAAGTTTTTGGAGCCGTTAAAAATTCAAATTCTTTCCAAGTCAATTTTTGGGTTGTAATAGTCAAATATCGAAGGCTATGAGAACGAATATTTCCAAGAATATTTGATAAAAGTTGATCGGATTTAGGAGTAAATTTTATGAATCGTGTTGATATGCCATATCCAAGATGATACTTTTGTAATTTGAGTTTTTCGAAGTCATCAGGATTGAACAAAAGGGAATTCTCTATATATGCTGGCGTGGAACTTAAACTTAATACTTCCCTGCTAGCATACATTCGATGACAATAAATTGTATCATTTTTAAGCCAAAAATATTTGCATAACATTTGAAGTTTTAGTAATAGTAATGGTGGAGCATTGGAAGCAATATGTTCAATTGTATGTTTTGGTAGAGTAAAGAACTGTTTGCCAGCTGGTGTTATGGACGTTGGAATTGGTACTGCTACTTCGGTAGGTAATGCCATCTAAAAATGAAATACTTAAGAATCATATTAACAGTATACACGTTTGAATTTTGTATAATATAGTGGTGTTGCGCCTCCGCCTCCGGAGGCGGCTCCGTAGTCACCTTCGGTGGCGGAGGCGACTTTTCCAAAACATCAAAGAAAAAATTCCGTTTTTTCGTCTCTGGAAGTGCCTCCGGAGTCGTTTTTTCGCCTTTGCGTCCGGAATAGTGTTCACTTCCCGTTCCGTTACCCCCGGGAATTCCCGGCGGTAATGGTAACGGGAAATTCCCGTTACCGTACCGCAGCCATTTTCGGAAAACGGGAATTCCCGTTTTACCGTATCGTTAACGAAAATTCCCGCAAAAAAGGGTGCAAAAAATTACCGCAAAAATGAATTTTTTCCCGTTCAAAAATGTTTGATTTTTTGATGATTTTCAACGTAAAAAACTGTTGGCAAAGCAAGTTTTTGTGCCAAAATTGATTTTGTACCCCAACTTTTGCTAGACAACAGGTTTTCTCAAATTGCAAGTTTTAATAATTCTGTGATTTTAAGCCCGTTCAAATTTCTGAACTTGCAAAAACCGAAGCACATCTTGAATTTATATAATGCAGCGCAAGATGAAATGAAACAATTTCTGCTTAGTTATCTCAGATGACGCAAAAGTCTTAATTTAAAACAATGGGACTTAAATTCAATTTTTTATTATTCTACATTCGTTATGAACTGTCATTTCCATTTATATCACTATAAAATGCATTCTGAAGCTGGATTCTGAATCCACAAGTCAGAACCCATTGAAAAAGCGTATCAGTTAATTTCAAATTCGGATTCTTCATTGTCGGAAACCTTTATCGGAAAGCATCATGAAAAAACATTGATTTTAAAAGCAATGTGTCAGGCAGTAAATTTTAGAAAATGAATAAATTTTTAGAAAATTTAGGTATTTTTAAGTTTCAACGGTAAAACGGTATACCGCAAAATTCCCGCAAATCCCCGTTCCGTAACCGTTTTGCGGGAACGGTAAATTCCCGTTTCCCGCTTTTTTCAAAAACGGAACGGGAAGTGAACACTAGTCCGGAAGCGGAGGCGACAAAAGTATAAAAAAAAGCACAACACAAATATAATCTTTGGATCAGTATCAAATCATACAACGCGGATTGACCCAATATTACTGTCAGAAAATGAACGAAATTGTCCCCAATAGTGTATATCCAAAATACGTACATGTACTTGTTTATCTTCTTCTTCTTTCCAAGCCACAATTTCTTTTTCTTTAATGATATCAACAAATCTAACAAAAATCCGATCAAAATCATCCAATGGAAAACTCCATTCTAATGGCATACTGTAATTTTCAAACAAAATTTCATTCGATTTTGCAATACAATTATCTTCATTCGTTAAGATCCGCTTTAAAGTAATCCAATCAATCCACCATTTAAGCTTTGATTCAAGTTTAGCTTCACTAATTTCTTTAAAATATTCTTCATTCATATTACTGTTGTACAAAAATAATCTACAGTATCTCGAATATGTCTTTAATAACATCTAAAACTATGATATTAGAAAAGCGTCGCTGATTACTGTAAATCTTTACCTTGGAATTATTAGTTTCTTTTAAATATTTTATATAAGCATTCCAAAAATCTTGATCTTCTGGATTCTTTCCCAATCGATATTCACAAGAATTTACAATAAATTCTGAATCATCAGTTTCTGACAAATATTTAATCCATAATTCTGGATTTCTTTCAATTATTTTTAACGCTTCAAATAATTTTAATGCTATTTCATGCTTTTTGACAAAATTTCGAGGAAATGGACTATCTGAAATATAAACATGTAATTTTATTGCTTTTTTTTAAATAATAACGTTACTTGAAGTGTGTTCATTGATACATTTGTTATAATCTTGACCAAGTTCTTCCAATCCGATATGTGGTAAATGCATCATTGTTGTCAAATGTTTAATGTCTTTATTAAATTCAACAGAATCCTTTTTTCCCAAAATATTGCACCAATTTTTGGTGTTGTAATTAAAGTAATAATGTTTGCTCGATTTAATATTCTGTAAATGTTGTGAAACCTTAAAAATATTACATGTTTTAAAAAAACTCGCTTACTCTGTTTTCCGTAAGACCTTTGTACACTTCTTCATCAATTTCTGGACTATTAAAATGCATATTCTTTAAAGACATAAAAGATTCCTGTGAAGATGTTAGAAGTATTTCATATCTGTAATTTTTCACATGTTTATTTTACAGTAATTTTTAACAGAGCAACACACAAATATTATTAATATTACTGACAAGTTGTAGCTTAAACTGTATAAATGACAGACATTTTGTACAAATTTTGTCACATTTTAGGTAAATTCAGAACAATATTTTAACAAAATTTGTGTTAATTCTGCTCAAAATAATTCAACTAAGAAAATCTAAAACTAACCGATACCAAAAAAGCCAAAGTGATGGAAAAACTGTAAATTTTTTAGAAAATTCTTCAAATAATTTAAGCTTTTCAGAATCATCAGAGTTTTTAACATTTTCAAGTAAATCTCTAACTTCATTAAAATACTGGGATCCGTAAAGTCCTGCATGAGATAAAATATTTTCAGGAATCATCATTAAATTAATTGTTGTTAAAATATAGTTTTATCAACAACAACAAAAGTGCCAACTCTTTTCTCTTGAAAGATTTACATATCTCATTTTGGCAAACAAAAACAATTTGCCAATTTTTGTTTATCTTCTTTTCTCAAAAAAATCCAAAAAAGGTACAATGGCCTGAAATAATTGACTGCAGATTTCATAAAGCCATAAAATTTTTTTTACCTATTTATCACAAACATCCGCTGCAGTGTTTTCCCGATTCCGATTCCGATTCTCGATTCTCGATTCCGATTCCGATTCTTATGTAAGAATCGATGGAATCGGAATCGGTATCAGGAATCGATGGAATCGAATCGGAATCGGAAATTGAGGAATCGATTCCTTCTTTTCCATAAAAACGATAATTGAATGTTAATGTTTTTTATGATTTGATAAATTTTTGGTTCATTTGAATCAATTATCAAGTTTCTATTGTTTTAAATTCATCTAATTAATGTTGAAAATCAAAATTTTGGCGTTCTGAAGCTCATTGTCCACGTTAATTATCATCAAAATTTTCGTAAAAAAAAGTTTAGCAAAAAGGAAGAATCGGAATCGATAAGAATCGATTCTCATGTGAGAATCGATTCTTGTCAATGGAATCGGAATCGGAATTGGAATCGGAAAAATAAATGGAATCGATTCCAAAAAAGAATCGGAAAAAATGGAATCGGGAAAACACTGATCCGCTGATATCAGGAAGTCTTGATTTTCAATTCCCAATAGTTTGCGATAAAAGGAATATACTGAAAAATAAACAGACAGGTGTTTTTGAGTCAAGACTTGGAAAAAAAGTTGATAGTAACCCATTTATTTTTACTTGAATAATAATTCTAAAATGTGTTTTAAACTTTAAAAATATATGTAATTTAAATTTATTTTCGTATTTTTTAAAAAAATATTTTAAAGCTGTTAATTTAAAATAAAATTACATAGCAACAACAAGATTGATGTGAATCATATATTAAAAAGGAATTTGTCCTGTTGAGAAATAGGGTTGCCGTCCCCCCCCCCCCGAAAATCGAAAAATCCGGGGAACGGGGAATCCCCGAAATCGTATTTTCCTTCCCCGTTTTCCCCGGCCGGGGGCGACATTCTTCGGGGACGGGGGACGGGGAATCTGCTTTCCCCGAAAATATTTCGGGGACGGGGAAAAAATGGAGCAAAAAGAAAAAATTTTAAAGTATTATTCTTGAAATTAGCTTATACAAAAACACTAAAATTAAAATAGGTCTCTTAAAAACAAAAAAATGGATTTTTGAATTATTTGTATTTTTTTAACAGAATATTATTAGTGGTATTATCTGAGGTCTATTTAACCAAAATTCTTCTTTATACAACAATTGAATTGTATTTTTAGTTAAGGGTGAATCTGCAGCTTAGACGATTAAAATAATCAACTACAGTAGTCAAAAGTGATTTTTTAATTTAAGAATAATGTTTTACCATAAGAGTAAAATTCGATCAAAACCTTTGGTGTTGCACAGATTAAATCCAATTATAAGGAGTCAATATCCAGATTCACAGGACTGCGTTAAAATTAGCAGTGGTTCTAGGATTCTGCAATTCTTGACCACTGCCAAATAAACGCAACAATGGTTATAAATATCCGGTTAATTAACCGGTTAATTATAACAAACTGTGTGTAGGACAAATGAAATACTTTTGAAAATTCAACGAAAAATCGCATATTTTGAATTTTTTTATAAAACTTTTGATTTTCCATAAATGTCCCAGAAGTTGTAAATTGCATGATTTTGTCCAAAATATGCTCAAAACTCAAATTTTTCTTTGATTTTACTCAGATAATATTGATAAAATGTTCTAGAAAATCTTAAAATACTGAAAAAAGTTATATTTTATTGAATAACTTTCCGCAATTTGGAATTTGGAATTTCAGAGCGTTGAATGTTTTGCAGCATGCTCTCCTTGAGTTTAGATTAAAAGAGGGTTTATATTAATGCAAACGGTACACTTAGAGAGCGGACGATTTTTCTTTGAAGCAACAACGTCGAACAAATAAGATTTCGGCATCATTTCGACACGTTGTCAAAAAATTTTTCACAGAAAAAAAAACAATAAATAGTGAACATTTTTTTTCGGGGAAAATGTCTTCGGGGACGGGGGTTCGGGGATCCCCGAAAATCAAAAATTGCCCGGGGACGGGGAACGGGGAAACCCCCGAACGGGGATCCCCGTATTTCGGGGGGGGGGGGGGGACGGCAACCCTATTGAGAAATATTATTCAAATATGCCACGGGCTCATTCAGTGTCCTGTAGAGACGGTTTTTTGATTTAGGGGGTCAGACAGTTTTTGATTAAACCCTTTCGTTTTTATTTACCGACAATTTGAAAAAAACGTCGATTTTGACCCTTAACATCAAAAGCTGAATAGCATTTGAGTATAAGTGTCCCTAAACATGCGATAATCGATTTTTTACATTCCTAATATTATAATTAAGAAAGTTTTCAGACAGTTTTATGATTGGATGCCTGATCTTCGATTTTCAATAATTCAAAAATGAGGTTTTTGAAAAAATTACAAAAAATAGTCAATTTTTGCGAAAGAATTAAACAATTTGTTGGAAAAATATACATGTTTTGGTGATTCAGTACAATCAATCAGGCATGCCAAAAGGTAAAAATGAATGGTAGTTTGGGGACCACTTTCTCAGTAAATATGGTCTGGGCGCCTAAAAAACCAAAATTTGTACCCTATTTTAGGGCAAAATAGCCAACTTTCACGAAAAAATTAAATAATTTAGTTAAAATTACTGTATTTTTTTGTGCTACCTTTATTTTTCGAATAAAAGATCGGTAAAATTTTAGATTCTTTAAAAATATTTGTTTTTTTTTGATTTTAATAATCAAAGAAAAAAATCAATAATTAGAGCTTTTTTGCTTTTTAATTCCACTCGTTTTTGTTTTCTAAAAAATAACCTAAAAGATAACAAGGTAAATACATATAAATAGGTGCAAAAAATAAAGCAAATATTTGAAAAACTAATCTTCAATTGGCATTCATCATTTAACAATTTTGCTTTGGCTACTTTCATTGAAACTAACAAAAATTATGGAATCATCAACAATTGTAAGTATTTATTTTATCTAAAATTTAAAACAATTAATTAATTTTTAGATGATTAAATATCCTGTTTCACTTGAATGGAAAATCAAGAAATCTGATTTGGAAAAGTTAAAAGAAATCGAAAGTTTAAGAACACAATATTCATACAATGCTTGTCGTTCCTTAAATATTACGTATGATTTAGAAATTTATCCAAATGGAAACAAAGATGAAAATCGTGGAAGCACTTGTTTATATTTTAATGTATATCCAGGAAACGCCAAAGAAGTCAAAGCCAAATTTACGATATCAATTGATTCAAAAAAGTTCTCACGAAATTATAATAAAATTTTTAAAACCAATGAAGGATGGGGACCAAAACTTTGTAAAACTGATGATTTTTTTAATGCAAAAAATGGATATTTTGTTAATGATGAATTGATTGTGAAAGTTAATGGTACATTGGAATTTGAACGAACAATGGTTACGGTAAGGTTCAGTTTTGTTTAAACAATTATTTTATATACATACTTTATTTTAGAAATTACCACTTTGTCTAAAATGGAGAATAAAAGAAACTGAATTGAAAGCAGTTAAAACTTCTGAATCATTTGGTTATTTGAAAAGTAAAAGATTCAATGTCTCTTCTGATTCTGATATCAAATATTATCTTCGAATTTATCCAAATGGCACCAAAGAAAAACATCGCGGGAAGGCATCTCTCCGTTTATATTTGGAATTCGAAAACGGAAAGAAGGTTGAAACATTTTATAATTTTTCAATTGAATCTGCTCAATATTCACATTACTCGAACAAGCTTTATAAAAAATCTGATCGATGGCGTATTTTTTCACCTCAAACCGAAGAATTGTTTGACCCTATCAAAAGATATTTTGTTGACGGAGAAATGATTATTGATGTTAAAGGCTTTTTATTGATTGAAATGGAAAAGATTCAGAATACTGTATTGACTGTCAAGAAAGGAATCGCAACAAAAAGAATGAAACTTCAAAGAAATAAGAATTTTACAATTATTGTTGGAGAACATCAAATCAAAGTAAGCTTTTTTAATACAGTAATACACTTTATGCAAATTTCGTCTATTTTAGGTCCATAAAAAAGTTCTTTCTGAAACTTCGCCAGTTTTTGCGGCAATGTTTGAATCAAATTTGAAAGAATCAATTGAAAACAAAATGGAAATCACAGATTTTTCATTTGAAGTTGTTCGAACTGCGACAAATTTGATTTACAGTACCGGAATTGCAAGAAATTTTCCCTTCGAAGATATGATTTCTCTTTTGCAATTCTCTGACAAGTATGATATTCAATTTATTAAAGTAAGTTTTTAAATTATAAATATATTTAATTAAAACATTTTTTAGGACATTGTCGAAGAATATTTGATCAAGAGGATTACGGTATCCAATGTTTGTCAACTTTTCAATTATTCCAAACTTTTCAATGCCGAAAAACTCAATAAGAAATCAATTGAATTCTTAATTAAATGTTCAAGAGAATCAACTCCTGTCATTGATATTGAAAGTATTGATAAAGAAACATTTCGGAAAATTTTTGTTGCAACTTTTAGTCATTCTTTAGAAACTGATGTTTAATTTATTGCATTAAAATGTACTGCATTTTTAATTTGTTTTTCATTTTCGCTGTTCCGAAAATAAAATTTTTTGGTTTTTATTCAAATATCGTTATACCTTTTAAAATTTAAAAAATACATTAAACTTTTTTCTTTTTTAGATTGACATTTGCTTCTTCAGGAATCGGCATTTTACATAAATAAAAAGGTGGTTTTGAATTGCTTATTTTGGACATTATTGTAAAGAGTGGCATTTAGGAATACTTCTATCACTATAAAAATATTATGTCGGTTTTTTAACATGAGCTTTCTTATTTGTGTCTTTCTTATATTTAGCCTTCGATTTGAACTTCATGATTCACTTTTGTTGCGTTTTTTTCATTGTGTCTTTTTTTGGAGAAATAAGCGCCATTTTTGTTGCTTGTCTGAAATGAATTGCGCAAAGTTGCACATTTCCACGAAATAGTTAGATTTCCTTGTTGGTTCTTTTCTTAAATGCCAGCAGAGGCAGCTGGTATGAGTTTTTGCGCGGACAACTTTTGATTTCTTTGTGCATATTCCTAGTCAAAGAATATTTTGGACAAGGCGAAGTCGATCTGGCAACAGCTTGTTTGTTGCGTATGTCCTTTAAAAAGAGCTTTAGTTCGATGGAACTTGGTTAGGTTGTCACACATTAGAGATCAGTCGTTGTTTGGTTGTTGTTTAAAGTTGTGAATTTTGAATAATGGTTGCATTTATTGGCGAAGTTGAAAAATGGACGAATTACTTGAGGTGCCATAAATGAAAGGTTTTTGTCGGAGAAGACAAAATCTTATATCATTTATATAAGAGATCAATTTTTTGGAAACTTTTTTCATCTTTTTTTAATTACGCATGCAAACTCTTTTTCTGTTATTTTTTTCTAAAACAATGACACTTGTATTTTTTCTTTTGGCTATCTGATGGGCTGCGTCATCAAAACACTTATCCGAGATTTCCAATATATTTGCTACAAGAATGCCTTGAAGCAGAAAAAGGTCATTCTGTTTCTCAAAATAACAAACCTACGCGAAAATGATATTTAATACTCTTAAAAATTTTATTATAGTTAAATCTTTTTAGTTGATTTTGGTTCTGAATTTATTTTGTTGTTTCAATTTTATTAAAATATGGCTGATTTTGATCTGGATGAATTTTGTCCTGAATATCGCCAAGCATTTGGGGATATGTTAATCAGGGAAAGATTTATATATCACAATAAAGAAAAGAGCGAATTATTTAAAAGATTTGGTGAAAAATATTGTTTAATTCCAGAGTTCTGGTGGCAATTGATTCGGATGCCACATTTCAAACTGAACGGTCTTCGCGCTAAAGGACGAAGCTATGTTGTAAATCTTCCAAATAAAGTTAATACTGCAAATATTTTGCAATATTATTTTTTGAAGTTCCATGGTCCTGAATCTGCTTGCAATGGAAAACATATCGAATATCTTAAACAGGATCCTGAAATAAAGTTAAAAATGCTTCAAACTTCGTCAGATTTTGAAACAACGTCAAAGATTGTTGAAGAGGGTCTTTGTTTTCCACATAAAAACTTGATAAAATTTTTAAAAGATTATCAAAAGTTTGGAGGTATGTCTTAAAAGGTTATACCCGGATTCAAATGTATTAAAATACGGTAAAATTTTATAGCTCAACCTGTTACTGAAGAAATTATAAAATGTCTTATAAAATCATTGAATTTGTATCGAAAATTTGAAGCCGCTGGTGATGATGATGATGAATGGTTTGAATGCATCAAAAAATTGGAGAATGAAGAAGCCATCATTGCAAATATTGAACTTCGACTTGGGACAAATAAAGAAATTTGGAATTATTATTTTAAATTTTTGAAAGAACAAAATTATTTGGAAGAATTGTTGGACCTTTATTTGAGATATTGTCGATTTTTCCTTAGTGATGAAAAAATGCGAAAAAAATATCGTAAAGAAGTTGAAAGAATTGGAAAATTGCAGGATATTAAAGTACATGTATATTGGATTGATACAATTGAATGGGAATTGGATTTTGGGGATTTTGAAACTGCTCGAGATTTGTTTGTTACTGCTGGAATTTCAAATAAGTCAACAGCTTCAAAACTGAAAACTCGAGAAGATTTTGATAATAAATTGGAAGAATACCGAAAAAAGAATATCAAAAAGACTGCAACAAAAAGACGTTTACCCAGTAATAAAGAAACAACAGCAAAGCGGCGTCGAGTTCAATCATCTGGCAAAATTCTATATTTCAAAGAATCAAAATCTTATTCAGCTTTTTCAATTCCATCATTTATGACAACTTATATTGCCCAACATGCATCTGGATCAATCCTTTCAAAACTTTATCAATCAAGCAAATATTTCTTTTCCAAACTTTCAATTCCAGTTTGTCATCGATTAGTAATTCAAAAATATGTTCAACAACGATATTTTCAACAATCTTTGTTCCTTTCAAATTCAAAATTGAGATTCCTTGGTGATCAGAAACTTATTTTATCCAACAGTTTAGCAATTTGTTCCCGCGATGATCCAAAATCAAAAATTTCGTCCCTCATTCCTCACCTTTACAAATGCGATGCTTCACATATTTCAATTTGCTCTCAAACAGTTACTTTTGAACAACTTAAATTTTTGGTTTCATCCGGGAAAGTCAAAACTTTTGAATGTTATTCAACAAAATTTCTTGATGAAAATGGTTTTCCTCTTACAGAACGACAATTGAAAACTTTGATTGAAAGTCTTGGAAACGAACTTGAGAATTTTTAGTAAGTCAATCCATAGTTTAAAATTAAAACATCAAGCGTTTCCTTTTTAGTGTTTGGCGTTCGGATTGCCCTTTTCATAGCAGGTATTATTAACTTGCTTCTTGTTTGTTTTTGAAAGCTCTCCCGGAAATGCCACTTCAAATAAAATATTTTTTGTTTTGTTCTGATTTTTGTTTGTTTCCTTATCGTTTTTTTATAGAATAAAATTTTTTTAGCATTTTTGTTTATAAAGATTTCTTGGAAAAGACACATCTATTTTTTTGCTGTAAGGAGGAATTTGATTTTCAATATTTAAATCTTTAAAAACGCTACCATTCAGAGATGTGTGAATTTTTTGCATGACACTGAGTAATTTCTAAAATCGGAAAAAACATTTTCACAAAAAAAACTGTTTCGTTTCATGTTTCAAGGGCTTTTGATTCTGATATATATCAGTTGGTATCCAGGTGTGAAAAATTTTTTGTGATGAAAAAATGACTTTATGTTACTGTTTTTAATGCGTAGGTGTAAAAAATTAAAGAACTTTGCATAAAAAAGCTTTTTGAAAAAGATTAATTTGTCACTTTTTTAATTCTCCATAATTTTCTATTTTCTTATCAAAAATAACACAATTTTGGTGAAATTTTGTGACAGATTAACGCTTATATTTTTGTCATTATGTTTGTGCAAAAAATTTTGACGGCAGTTAAAAATATATATTTTCGTTGATTACAACTGAAAGAATCAAAACATAAAATACAATAATTCTTAAATAGAACTTTTATGCTTGAAGTTGTTCAAAATTTAAATCCCCCTTTAGTTTATTAATGGATAGAACTATTTTATTACTATATTTAATTGTTTTAAAGATTTTTGTTAATGGTTATGAAATGTTTGATTGCAACAATAAAAATGACGTGATTCTAAAAATAAATAAAATTGCATTTTTTGAAACAACAAATTTCCCGAGGTTTATGTCCATCGATGATTTTAATTCTTGTCAACTTAAATTTGTTCTGAACAAAACTGTTGGGATTACTGTAAGTTAAAATTTGCATAAAATATCTTTAAATTTAAGATTTTTTAGAAATTTCAACTTGTTGTAGTATTTTTGGAATTGAGTTGTAAAGTGGAAGATTTTGTAAGCACCGATATTATTTTTGACACTTACAGTAACACTTATGGATATTCTCTAAGAGATCCATTTTTCTCCGAAAATATCGCCCAAAAAGGATTTATTTTGTTTGAGAAACAAAATGATGGATGTCCGACGGAATCAATAAGTCGAGAAAGACCCTTTGAATTAACGGATGAAAATCAAATTTTTTATATTCAATCAAGTTATAAACAATTTTTTGTTCGAACAAAACCGTGCAAATGGCAATTTTCTTCTGCAACAGAGGCATTTGGTTTTAAAATTGTTGTAACACATTTCACACTTTCATCAGAAACGGAATTGAGAATTATGAATACAACTGATATTCTTGCAAAGTAGGATTTTGTTTTAGTGATTTAAAGTTTGGCACATTTTATAATATTTTCGATCGATTAATCGAATAATAACAACAGTATTCTTTAAACATTGGTGTCTTATTTGTCGGCCGCAAAATAAAATATCGACATCAATAACATCCTTCAATCTTCGGCAAAACCCTTTGAACTTTTCTACATAGGGATTATTACAAAAATTGTCAAACCCCTGGGGCTATTTAATTTAAAAAAATGAACAATGAAATCAACAAGCTTTTTATTATTGTTTTTTCCCACGTCCTGATTAGGTAAACAAGAGAGTGATCCCGAACGGATTCCATGCGATTGTCTAAGTTTTGCCTGATCAGGGTAAGCAAAAACAAAACATTTATTTTTTTAATTTTAGTGAAGGAAATATTCTTATCTATCACCCATATTACAACAATGATCGACAAATTCAAATAACTTTATCAATCGGAGATTCTAAATTTGTCCCGAAAATGGAATTTCAAGCTTATATCACACTTGTTAAAAATGTTTTTAAAGAAAGCGAAGACAATTGTACAGTAACCACTTCATTTCGGGGCCAAAAAGTATGGTCAAATTTTGGTTCAGGATATAAAAAGAATGGATACTGTATTTATGAAGTTAAAATATTAAACCGTACAGAAGTAGTTGTAAAAGTTACTCAGCTTTCGTTGGAAGAAAATATTGATGTTTTATCGATTTCAACTGATGATGACAGAATTGAATATTTAAATAGCCTTTCAACATTTGCTCTTTCACCGCATAAAAATGGTTCTACAAAAACTGCGACATTCAAATTTGAAAGTGATGGAAGCTTTGATTCCCTTGGTTTTGAAATTGAATTTACAAAAAATGGCAAGTTTTTATAAGTGTAAAAGTTTGCACAAGTCAAAAAAAATTCCGTTGTAATAATACTCATCAAAGACAGCATGAACTATCTTGGATGATTTCTCAATAAAACATTTTTCAGAATGTGCATGTTCAAATCAATCGATTTCATGTGATCATTTCACATTTACATTTACAGTAATGGATGATACAGATATTTATTGTGGAAATTTACATTGCATATTTAGGGTACTGTAATCATTACAGTAACGTAATGCATACAAGGATGTCTCAATTTTTTTTGGATTTGGAAGGAAAAGACTTTGAGCAAAAAAATATTTCTTAGGTTCCATGATACATTGTTGCAAGTTATGCAAATTTTGCATGAATTACTTTAAAATTTATAAAAGAACTTTCACGACTTTTTAAGTTGAACTATTCCCTCAGTTTTCAAAAAAAAACAAAACTAATTCCATCAAAAACATCGAGATTTTTAGGATATCCTTAATCTCAAAAATGACAAAGTAATTAAATATTTTTTTAAGGTTGAACCATGTGATGCAGATTTTATATTGTTAGATTTCTCTCCAAGAATTGAAGGCAGTGAATTACGAGTGACTGATACATATCAAATAATTTCAAATGGAGAAATTGTTTTTGAATTAAATGAAATTGAAAGAGATGAACATGATTCATTTGTGTATTTAAATTCAAAAAATGAAAACTTTGTTGAAATTATTACTTTTCCATCTTTAATTGTTCGATCTTTAACAATTTATGTTGAAACTTTTGAGGGTAAACAACAAAATTATTTATATTTTAGTTTAAACAATGAAAGATTTCAGCTCCAGAAGTTGATCTTGAAATAATTTTTTCTTCATCGGATACAAATTGCATCATTGATACGGGCGCATTTAAGCTGATTTCGATTAAAGTCGAAAATGTACGGTTTTATTATTGAATTTATATTACTCTAACTTTAAATTTATTCTAATTTTAACATGGACACCTTTTATGAGTTTAACTTCCATTTAGAGTCAAAGTCCAATGAGAACTTGAATTTTTAGAAAACTGAAAAAGCCACATTTGCCGTTTACACAAGTGCCGAGGGCGGAGCTTTGATGTTTAATAACAAAAGTTTTACATATCATGTTTCAAGTGAATTATGGTTTGATTTAGTCCATAAAATTAGGAATCATGCAAAACATCTTTTATAGCTATGCAGATCCATATCCATGGAGATGTGAAATCAAAGTTAATGAATTTGTCGTTCTAAATCGGGGCACAGATTTAAGTTATCCAATTTTGGCGATTCAAAGACTTCATCTTCCAACTGGATGTGTCTTTGGAGATAATATTTTTCCAACCCACGGACAAGGCAATGCTTCAATTGCTGCATTGGCAAATGATGAAAAAGATTTTTGTGTAATTACGATAATTATCGATGAAATAAACGGATATTATATTTCACATTTATGGACAACTTCAACAAAAGAAATGGTTCAAGTTTTTGTTGGAACAGATTTAACTAAAATTTTGCTGTTTGAATTTAAGTATGCTTTTTTGCAAGAAGTGCTCATTTGCATATTGAATGTTGTAATTTTAAATTTATTAACAATTTAGTGCCAAAACCCAATTAGAATGGACCCGAATTCGATTAGTTTCCCCAGTTTATACAGTAAAAATTCCAAAAAATACTGCATTTTATATGTTATTAACTTTACACACTTCTTATGACAGATATTTTCAAAATATCTCTGAATTCCCTTTTAAATCCCTTGTAGCAACTCCATTATACAAAGTTTCAAAAAAGATGCCAAATATTTATGGCGATGATTTTTTGACATATTATATTCGAAATTATACTGTAAAATTTACTGCTTTGGATTATTTCATCCCAAATGGAGAATCTTTTTATTTTTATTCAAACAATGAAAAGTTTTTGTAAGTTTTTTACATTTCAAAGAACTCAAAATTTTCGAAAGTTTTACAGTAACCTTACAGATTTTGCCTAACAAAATGTAACTAAAAAGAAGATTTTAGGATAAATAAAACCGGTGATTCTGTGACATTCAAAAATCAGAATGTAACTTTGAATTACATGTTTAAACCAAGTAATATTTCAACAAGTGGAGCCTTCCTTTTCATCGAAACAATTAATGGTCCGAGATAAAATGGAATCTAATTTAGTTATGAATAATTTTAAGTTTCATCAACAAATTATTAAACGTTTATTTCTGTCATTTGATAAAAGTTTTAAAAAAGAAATCCATTCTCATTGTTTGTTCCTCTTCAAGTGAGAAATAATTCGTTTCTTAAAAAATCGCAAAATGGGATACTATTATGTATTACGGTAATGGTAAAAATTGGATTTGAAAGTTTGAAAAAAGCGAAATAATCAAGTTTGAGCAAATTTGGTGTTTTGAAAAAAATTAATAACAAATTGGGGATCATCGAAATACGAAGTCCCACAAAAGTTGAATTTTTTACCCCTCATTTTCTATCCATCTTAAAATTCCTTTGATCAACTTCTAAGCAGCTTAATATTTAGTTACCCTCTTTCTACCCTTGACGTCATATATCTGGATGATATTGCTACTAACATTTTAGTTGAAAATTAAAAAATGTTTGTGACTATTGAATATTTAATGCATTTTTACTTTCGTGGTTTCATTAAATTCGTTTAAAACACATTTTTCCCAAAATGAAGTTTATTGATCGACAAAATAAATGGTGGACAAATCAAAAAACATGGTTATATTATTAATAAAATAATACAATAAAGAAGGATCACGCAGTTGGTTTGACGGATGTTAAATCCGTTTCTTCAGGCTCTTGTGCCTCAGCAACCTTTTCTTTTGGTGCTTCTTCTTTCTTACTCAACAGCATCGATTTATGAGAAAAAATCGAGGACTGAGAGAGGTAGGAACGTGGTGCAGCAGCTTCATGAGATTGTTGGACTTCAGCAGACGGTTGAAGAACAATTGGGCTTTGAGAACCCCGGAGTTTACGACGTGGAGCAGCAGCTGCTTTCTTTGAACGATTTCGGCGCTTGATAAGACAGTAGACCCTAAAATAAGTCATAATTAATAAATGTTAAATTACAGTAATTCAAAAAACTTACAAAATAGCAATACCAATTGCAACAATCAAAATGCCCGCAATCAAGAATGCCCACCAATAATCACCAATTGATGATGAAGCTTCTGTTGTTGCATCAGCTTGTCCACCAGGTACTGTATTTGGTCCAACAGATGATCCAAGTGATGTTGATGGTGGAGTTGTTGATTCAGGCTTGATCGTGGCATTTTTCTAAAATATTAAAAATATCTTATCACAATAATCATAGAAATTATAAAAATTATACTTACAATAGTGACAAGACATTCAGAAGTTGCATTGATAATATTCAACTTGACCATGCCATTTTCAATTTTTGGGCCACAACTTGGGTATTGACGGCTATTCACAAATGTGTATCCATTTCTCATTACCACTTCAGCATATTTTTCATTCTTTGAACGACCTAAACGTTCAAATGGGTAAATTTTTATAAATTGAAATTCATCGTTACCCTTTTCGCTCGCTTTGAACGGTTTCATATAAGTAATGTCATCCGCATGACCAGAAACATAAAATCCACATTTTGTATCACATGAATCAGAGATGAATGAGTTAACATTTTGTTCTGGAGGATCAGCTTCAAAACAAGCAAAAAATCTAAAATGTTGCGAATATTTATTTTGATGAATGGATTTAAAGAATGCAAACAAAACTTACTCTCCATTACATTGTTGTTCAGAAACTCCAAAGACCAATTCTTCAAGAATAACATCCAAAATTCCAGGTTGAGCAATAGTTAAATCATTTCCATTTTGAATACCAACTTTGTTGCCACCATCAGATAATAATTCTTCATATTGATCCACTTGAATACGACTTGGGAGAACATAGGAAGAGCCATATTGAGCAATTACAGTTGCCAAAATCAAAGCCCAAAGTAATCCAAGAGAGAGTTTCATTTCCGCGACTTTTTATTCTTCAACCAACGTTCTTCAAGCAACAACAAAAAATGAAAGAAATGAAAACAAAAATGATGTTCAAGCAAGTATTTATAAGAAAAAAATGGCAATCCAAAAAGTTATTCAGGTTATTCAAATTCACACAAAAACAAATTATTCGCAATTATTTAAATTTGCATATTGTCGTTGATCATTTTGCGTCAAATACATGTGCATTGCGTGTAAATTTATTCAACATTGGATGAAGAAAAGTTGTGGCAATGAAAATATTTTTTGGAATATTTTGGTTATTGGTTTTGATTACTGTAGCTGTTGAATTTGGTTCTTCAAAAATTGTTACAAAAAGAGAAGAATCAAATTATGAAAATGGTACCGATGTTGTTATAGCTAAACCTGAACTTTTGGATATTGTTTTGACTCAAAAAAATCTAACTTTTAAATTTTGTGGCAATAATTGTATTGAAGAGTAAGTACCGTATACAACGAAAATTTTTTAAAATTGTTTTTAGTTTTCTTGTTTGTTATGAACCTGCTTCTGCAGATCAAACTGCATACCTTGATCTTTGTGATTCAAAATGTGGCTTTTATGTTAATGCAAATAAAGACGTTTTCTCCTTTATGAATCCATTAAGAGATATGGGTAGGTTCTTGATTCTTTAAAACTTTGACTAAAATTTAAGATTTTTACTATTTCAGGTATTCTTAAAACAGATAAGTGTTATGAAACATCTATGAAGTATGATACTACACGTGTTAATGGAAACGAGGATGCATTGAGCAGTTGTGATCCCAAAATTGAAAATGGTATGATTCAATTAAATATTACAAAAGCTGGTTCTGGATGCCCTATGACTATTGTGAGTTTTCAAGTAATTTTTATAATAATTTTCTATTAATCTCTTCTAGAAAAATGCTAAATTCTACAAAGAAGAAGTGCCAACTGAAAATCCATCAAATAATGAAAATCCCGAAACTGCTCCAAAAGATCCTTCTTCAGCATCAAAAATAATGGAAAGTTATTTTGGATGGATTTTTGTTCTTTTCATTTCATTTTATCTTCTCTAATAATTTTCAAATATTTCAATTGTAACAGAACTGTTTAACTGTAATTAATATCAATATTTTTCGTAAACTGTTATGCAATGTGTTTTGTAGACTCGCTTTTTGGTAAATAAATATACGTTTTTTTTATTAAATTTTTAATAAAAAAAAATAAAATAACTAACAATTTTAGAAATTACTGTTATTATGTATTAAATGATGAAATTTAAGAAAAATTTAAAATTAACTTTAAAAGGCGTCGTAACTTTTAAAACAGAGATTTGTTTCATTGAAATTTAAGTTGAAGGAGATACGGTAGCTATTTAATATTTGTTTAGGACATGTGTTGCGACTTTTTCATTATCTTTAATTTGCGATATAATTTCTTTTCTTTTATTTGAATTATTATTATTTAATTACAAAGTTTTCTTGGAAATATCATTTTTAAAAGAAAAACTCATTACAGTATTTTTAAACAATTTCACTAAAATGATTACTGTAACTTACAAAATCATCCAACACACTGTCGAATAAAATAAAGTTCAGCTTTAAATAATAAAAAGTAACTGCTTTTTTAAAATTTTAATGATCTCAAATTAAAAGCAATAATTTTTGCAAAAAAACAGACACAAACAATCAAAGAACAAATAATCGATAAAAAATGTGTTTCCCTTTGGCAAGTTTTTTTAAGCGGCAGCAGAAAACTTCGATTGCCTCAAGGCTTTTTAAAACAAGAAAAGTGAGAAGAAGAGATCGCGGGGGCTGCTGCCAATCTTATTGTTTGGCAAGTGTTGAAAAGAAAGAGAGAGCTTTTTTTCTCTTGCTTTCATTGACCCGCTTAAGAGGAAATAATATTTCTCTTATATTTTTATGGAATATAATTGTTTATTAAAAGCTTATTTAAATCATGGTTTGTTTTTGTACGGTATTTAAATAACTATTACGTACTTAAAATTGTTGTAGGATGAATGGTATAAAAATTATATGAAATCCAAGCTTGCGAAAGAAGAGGAATATGATGAAGAAGAAGAATGGGAAGATGAGGTAAGATTTTTCAATTATCTTAAACATCTTTAAATATCCCAGATATATTACAAAAATGTTCATTTTAAAGGAATGGGATGAAGAGGAAGATGTTGAAGCAGTAGCTCCAGAAGCTCAATTTACTTTTAAACCTTTGGAACCAAAGAAAGATGAACCGAAGAAAGATGAAGCTAAAAAAGAAGAACCAAAATTGAATGAAAAGAAACAAAACGGATTAAAATTAGATAAAGTGGAAATTGTAATGGATGAACCTGAGATTGAAGAAGATGAATTGGATACAGAATTTGTTATTGATTTAAGCCCCAAAAAGAAACCATCAGGTGAGAAAAAGCCAGAAGCCAAAAAGGCAGCTGATGATAAAAGTAAAAAAGATGCTAAAAAAGATGAAGAAAAGCCATCAAGTTCAAAAACTGACAAATCCAAAGATTCAAAATCAAAGGATGAAAAGCCAAAAACAGAAGAAAAGAAAAAAATGCCGCCTCCAGTGCCTCCCAAAAAGTCATCAACTACAAAAGTCAAAGAGGAAGAGCTTGAAGATCCAGAGATTGAAGAGGATGAATTGGATACTGATTTCGTAATTGACTTGAGTAAATCAAAACCGAAATCTGGAGATAAATCAGTGAAAAAATCAGAGCCGAAAGATGAAAAGAAGCCGTCATCATCAAAGGATAAACAAAAGCCAAGTCCTTCAACGGCAAAAAAAGATGAAGAGAAAAAAGAAGCTGAAAAACCAGGTACCAATATTGCTTCGAATTATTTTGCAGAAGAAATAAAAATTTCTGCACCAAAACCCAAGGCAAAAGATGACGACAAAAAGCGATCAACTTCAGTGGCAGCCAAAAAGTCTGATGATAAAAGTAAAGCTGAGGAAGAAAAACCGAGATCAAAATCAGTGGTGAAAAAACCTGATGATAAAGATAAGAAAGATGATAAAAAGACATCGGATAAAGATAAAGAAAAGCCAAAATCATCGTCATCATCGACTGATAAAAAGCCAGAAAAGGAAAAAGATGCCGTGAAAAAGTCATCAGATAAAGACAAAAAGGTGGAAGAAAAAGATAAAAAATCGTCAAAAGATGATTCTTCAAAAGCCGATAAAGACAGATCAAAGTCAGTTTCATCAACAAAGAAGCCAGAAGAAAAGGACAAGGACAAAGAAAAGCCACGATCATCTTCTTCAACCAAAAAGGACGAAGACAAAGACAAAAAACCTTCTTCAGCTTCTGCTTTAAAAGAAAAGAAGCCAGAAGATAAAGTTAAGGATGCTTCGAAGGATAAAGATAAACCAAGATCAACATCATCTTCAACAAAAACCACTGATAAAGAAAAAGATAAGCCCCCAAGATCTTCTTCAACAGCTCCACCAAAATCTTTAACAAAAGATGATCCAAAGGCAGCAAAAGAGCTTTCAAAATATCCGTCATTAATTTTAACCCGTCCCGATTCAAATGAAGAGGAAGAACTTGACACGGATTTCGTTGTGGATCTTACAAAGCCTAAACAAGAGCATGACGTAAAAATTGTTCCAAAAGTTGATGAACCTCCAAAAGAGAAAAAACGTTCAACTTCAACAACTCCGGCAAAAGCTGAAGATAAAGATAAGGAAAAGGATAAAAAGCCACGATCAAGTTCGGCAAGCAAGAAATCTGATGAAAAGCCAAAAGAAAAGGATGCCGATAAAAGTAAGGAAAAACCTTCTTCAACTTTAAAGGATAAATCAAAGCCAGATGAGAAAGAAAAGAAAACAGCCCCTCCACCCGTACCGAAAAAGCCATCAACAGCAAAACCAAAAGAAGAAGAGCTGGAAGATCCAGAAATTGAAGAAGATGAATTGGATACGGATTTTGTTATCGATTTGAGCAAGCCAAAACCGAAACATGATATTAAATTAGCAACCAAAGATGAAGCAAAAAAGCCAACTGACAAGGATAAAAAGCCTCCGTCAAAAGATGATGAGAAACCAAAATCATCTTCAACATCGAAAAATCCTGTTGAAGATAAAGCTAAAAAGCCATCTTCAAGTAAAAAGCCAGACGATGAAGAAGAGCTGGACACAGATATGGTGGCAGATTTGAATAAAAAACCGAAACATGATATCAAATTAAAATCGAAAGAGGATGACAAAAAGCCAAGTGATAAAGAAAAGAAACCGGCTGATAAAAAAGACACTGATAAAAAGCCTTCTTCAAGTAAGGATAAACCAGAAGAGAAAAAATCATCTTCAAAAGATCCAGATAAGAAACCATCATCATCTGATAAAGATAAGCCTGATGATAAAAAGAGATCAACTTCTGCAGTACCGAAGAAGCCAGAAGAAAAAGATAAAGATAAAAAGCCAGAAGAAAAGGATAAAGATAAAAAGCCGGAAGAAAAGCCGAGATCAAAATCTGTGGTCAAAAAAACAAAGGACGATGAAGAGCTTGATACCGATCTCGTGGGGGATTCAAATAAAAAGCCAAAGCATGATGTTAAACTTAAGCCAAAAGAAAGCGAAAAGAAACTAACTGATAAAGACCACAAGCCAAAAGATGTCGAGAAAAAGCCTTCCACATCAAATAAAGATAAGCCGGAGGAGAAAAAATTATCTTCAAAAGATCCTGTAAAAAAACCAAAAGATGATGAAGAAGAGTTGGATACAGATTTTGTCGTTGATTTATCAAAGCCGAAGCCAAAACATGATATAAAATTAGCTGATAAAAAACCGGATGAGAAAGAGAAAAAACCATCATCAAGCAAAGACAAACCAGAAGATAAAAAGACATCATCTGATAAAGATAAACCAGATGACAAAAAGCGATCGACTTCAGCGGCTCCAAAGAAGCCTGAAGAAAAGGATAAAGATAAAAAGCCGGATGAAAAGCCGCGATCAAAATCAGCTGTCAAAAAACCAGACGAAAAAGAGAAGAAACCTGAGAAAGAAGCTGATAAAAAGCCGACTGATAAAGATAAAGCTGATAAAAAACCTGAAGATAAAGAGAAAAAGCCAAGTGAGAAAGATAAACCACGTTCGTCATCATCGACAAAGAAACCAGATGATAAAGATAAAAAGCCACCTGCTGCTTTGGCACTTAAAAAACCAGAAGCCAAGGAAGAGCTTGAAGATCCGGAGATTGATGAAGATGAATTGGATACAGATTTTGTTTTTGACTTAAATAAGCCAAAGCCGAAACACGACATTAAATTGGCTCCAAAAGAAGAAAAGCCAACAGAAAAGAAGCCATCATCCAAAGATAAGGTCCCAAAGAAAGATGACGAAAAAGACAAAAAGCTATCATCAACTTCTACAAAACCAACTGAAAAGAAGCCATCTTCAAAGAAACCAGGAGATGAAGAATTTGATCCTGAACTTATTGATGATCATAATCAAAAACCTGAACATGATATAAAATATGCTCCCAAAGATGATACAAAAAAGCCTGAAGATAAAGATAAAAAACCATCTTCAAACAAAGAAAAACCAGTGGAGAAAAAACCATCTTCAAAAGATCCAGATAAGAAACCATCATCATCTGATAAAGATAAACCTGATGATAAAAAGAGATCAACTTCTGCAGTACCGAAGAAGCCTGAAGAAAAAGATAAAGACAAAAAACCAGAAGAAAAACCGAGATCAAAATCAGTCGTCAAAAAAACAGATGAAAAGGAAAAGAAACCCGAGAAAGAAGGTGACAAGAAACCGATTGATAAAGATAAGCCAAAATCAGCTGATAAGAAACCTGATGAAAAAGATAAAAAGCCATCAGATAAGGAAAAGCCGAGATCATCTTCGACTGTTAAAAAGCCTGAAGATAAAGAGAAACCGAGATCAACAACTGTTAAAACACCAGATGAAAAGGATAAAGAGAAGCCAAAATCAACTTCTACAGATAAAAAGCCATCATCTACAAAAGAACCAAGCAAAAAGCCTTCTGAAAAAGATAAACCAAAAGAATCTTCAACAAAACCGAAGAAACCAGGAGATGAAGAATTTGATCCTGAACTTATTGATGACCACAATAAAAAACCAAAACATGATATAAAATATGCTCCAAAAGATGATACAAAGAAACCTGAAGATAAAGATAAAAAACCTTCTTCAAGCAAAGATAAACCAGAAGAGAAAAAGAAACCAACAGTTGCCAAAAAACCTGAACCAAAGAAGCCTGAAGAGGAAGAAGAGCTTGAAGATCCTGAAATTGATGAAGATGAATTAGATACTGATTTTGTTGTGGATTTATCAAAGCCAAAGCCGAAACACGATGTCAAGTTGGCAGATAAAAAGCCAGAAGATAAAGAGAAAAAACCAACTGATAAAAAACCATCATCAGGTAAAGATAAACCAGATGATAAGAAACCATCGTCAACTGATAAAGATAAAGAAAAGAAGCCAACAACAAAAGATCCTGCAAAACCATCGTCATCTTCAAAGAAACCGGATGAGAAAAAACCAGTATCATCAAGTACAAAGGATCTCGAAAAGAAGCCTAAAGAAGGTGAAAAGAAACCTTCTTCGAGCAAAGATAAACCAGATGACAAAAAGAGATCAACTTCAGCGGCTCCAAAGAAGCCTGAAGAAAAAGGTAAAGATAAAAAGCCGGATGAAAAGCCGCGATCAAAATCCGTTGCCAAGAAGCCGGATGAAAAGGAAAAGAAACCAGAGAAAGAAGGTGATAAGAAGGCAAGTGATAAAAAACCAAGTGATAAGGATAAGCCAAAATCAAGTGATAAGAAACCAGATGATAAAGAAAAGCCGAAAGACAAAAAAGAACTATCAAAAGATGCAGCAACTAAAAAACCGTCCGACAAAGACAAAGATAAGAAACCCGATGATAAAGATAAAAAGCCGCCATCTGCAACAGCAACAGCTAAAAAGCCTTCAGATAAGACAAAAGATGAACCGATAGAAAAACCGAAAGCTGCTGTAAAACCAAAATCGAAGAAACCAGGTGAGGATGAAGTTGAAGAAGATCCAGAAGAATTAGAAAAGAAACCAAAACGAAAAACAAAATTGAAGCCGATCGAAGGAGAAGGAGATCCAGATGTTGATGCAGATTTTACAATTAAACCTAAAAAGAAGAAACGTCCTGCTGAAGATGACGACGAAGCAGTCGATGATGAAGAAGAAATTGAAGGCGAAGAAGAAGAGGAGGATGAACCAAAAAAGAAAAAACCCAAAAAGAAATTTGTTAGTTTTGAGATATATTACTCTAACTTTTATAACTTATAATTTTAGGTAAAAAGAATCAAAAAACCAAAGAAAGAAAAGCCACCAAAAGAAAAGAAAGAAAAGAAGGAATGGGTTCCCCCTCCAAAACCAAAATGGATTCCACCCCCTCGAACCCCGCCCGAGGTTATTCCATTGTTCCCACAAGAAAAATCTTTATTTGAAATTAATAAAGAAGAAAAAATTGATCCTCGAAAAAGATATGCCAAAAAGCCTGGACATACGTAAGTTTTTTGATTACCCAGGATACTGTAACTACAGTATACTTCAGAAATGTGGATATACCATTTATTATTCCATGGGAACAATCGGCTGCTAAAGAAACCCAAGCTGGAATGGGAGCTTTTGGCCATAAGCGTGACCCCAATTCCAAAGTGGAAGTTGAAGTTAAAGAAGTAAAATTTTTTTATAAATTTGCATAAACTAGTAAGCAATACCTTTAGGGAGCTCTAAAATCCGAGTCAACTCTTCCACTTTGGGAAGATGGCGCCAAAACAAATGCAACACAAAAAGGCTTTGGTTCATTTGGAGCATATCGAAAAAATGTTGGAAAAGTTGTTGATAATCATACATTTGAATCTGAGCCAAAGCGGATTCTTTGTGAAGGGATTATTCCAATGGCAAATCGAGGCTGCATTTTGGATCAATCTGGAATGACACCATTTAGTTCTTTGAGATCTCAAAAAACCGCTGTCCCTGAATCGGATCCACAATCGAAGACATTTATTTCGAGACAATTTGCACCTTCTTCCGAAACTGCAGGAACGAATGTGCTGGATCGAAGAAGGGGAATCGTTTCATTTGTGGATGGAGCAGAACCAAAATGCGATAAAGCTTCAGATGGCATTGTGCCAATGTTATTTGATGCAAGCGTTTTGGAAAAACGTGGTGGAGCTGGATTTGGAGATTTTAGGCCGTTGATTCATTCCAGTGAAGGCGGATATCGAATGACTTATGAAGAAGAATTACTGTGTAAAATGGTGATACCGTATCAGGTAAACTTTTTAAAGGGATGTCACATTTTTGTAACAAAGTGACATTTGAAAAAATATTTTTGTGACAGTTTTTAAAATGTCATATGAAAAGTACAGTAATCAAAAATTTTTGTTGACACATCTTTTTTTAAATTTATTAATTAAAAAATGTTAAAACATTTCGAAATATTTTTTAATAATTAATCATTCTTTACAATTAATGATACCGAAAATTCCACCAAAACAACATGACTCTCACTTTTTTCAATCATGTCCAAAAAATGAATCATTTTTCGTGTTGTTTTTTTTTCAAACACCATTTTTTGGAATGTTAATCAACCACTTAAAATATAACGATTTCAAAATCAGCAAAAATTAAAAAATCCATTTTAAAAACTTCTGTTTTTGGATTTCTCTTTTTAATATTTTTTTAAATGCGTCATTGATGAATCGATTAAAAAATATATATAAACGACAATGATGTTGACGTTGATGATGATCATTTTTCAGACTGCACCATCGTTGCTGTGATTCTTTCTTCCGTTTTTTTTTCAAATAACAACAATAAAAAAATGGGAAAATAGATACCCCCTTTTTTGTTTCAACAAAAATAAAAATCAAAACAACTTTTTTTTCTCGGTTTAATATTACATTTCTTTTTGTTTATTATATATTGTACATAATGACCTTTTAATGAAATATATAAATTTATAAAATTTAAGCGAATAAAAAGTTTTTTAAATATATTTATTTGTATTACTGTAAAAAACGCAATTCTCAAACACTTATTACTGTAATTCTGGCAAATAATATTTTTTAACGGAACTTATCTCTTTGCGAAAAACAAACTTCCCCAGTTGTAAATAAAAATTTTGTACTTGTTTATCTCATTAATCGGATCTTTTATGATGCTCCCCGTTTTTTTATCAGAACATTTTCCTTTAGAGGAAGAGTAAACTTCCTAATCGAGTCATCTTTTTATTTTTTATCTTGTTGTTTTTGTTGTTGTCTTTGTTGTTTAAAAAACAACTTTTTTAAAAAAGACTCGACTTTTTTCTTATCCCCAAAAAATACAGGTCTTTTCTGTTCTACTTAAACAAAAATTAATGGATCAGTTAAATTTAGGAGCTTTTTTTCTTGTGCTTTGCCCTTTAAAAAACCTTTTTAACCCTTTTTAAGGCAAAATTTGCATAATATTTCACATTAGTTTAATAGACCTCTGAAAAGCTTCTCAAAGTTTAATAGCACCATTACTTTTTGCTTAAGTAGGTTACATATTAAATTTATCAGTCAGAAAAAAATCTAAATTATTCTAGAAGACTTCTGTATTTTTAGTTTTTACTACTTCTTTTTATCCCATAACCACTTCTACTACTTCTTTTTTCTTTTACGTATTCTTCTTTTTACTTACATTTTTTTCTTCATCTTGAGTTTTAACAAGAAGGAAAGAAGAAAGCTCTGCTATTACTACTTCTAAAACTCATCATCCATCCATCCAACCCAAAATGAATGCATTATGGGTATATTATTGATTGAAGAAAAGGAAGGCGACGAAAGAAAAAAAGTAAAAAAAAATGAACAGCGACAAAAAAATATTTTACGCAAAAACATATTTTTTTTTCTTCACCGAAATTTAATCCCTTCTTCATTTTTTCAAAGATCGGCAATCCGCTTCGGATCTCGCATTTTGCGCGCAACGTTTTTAAAAAAAAGAGACACAAAAAATTTTTTTGTATCTCTTTTTAAAAAAAGCTTTTTTAGAATTTTTAAAACTACTTTTTTCATTAAATTAAATAATCTATCGTGTTTTTTGATCAATAAAAAGTATTGTTTGTTTCTTTTCTTTCCCATCATCATCTATGTATGGTTATTCTCTTCTATGATATTTTGTTCGGTGTCATCGTTCTCGATTAACTGTTTCTTTCCTTCTTTAATTTTTTGTTGGAGTCCCCTTTGCTGCTGCTGATATGTTTTTTTTGTGTTTGTGGTTATCATTTTTTTCTAACGCTTTCACTTTTTTCTATGTTTGGTATATTTTATCAACCATAAACAAAAAATGTGTCCTTTTTTCTCTTTTGGAATTCTAAAAGAGACTCTTCTTTTTGTGTTTTTTATGTATGCATATTCGTGTGAACTACAACAACAACAATATTGTGACCGTGTTTCAGTTTTTTTACAAAATATACTTTTTAAGCCGTTGCTTTAGCAGTCGGGATTGTTTTAATATTTACAACTTCTTAATAAACCAAGTTTTTTAGGATTATGAACCTATCCTTGAAGAAGTAATTATTACTGATCTTTAACTTACCTGACAAACATTAATCTACTTTTTATTTATTGCAGCAACTGATTTTTTTGCCAAGACGGCTCTTGTTTATTTAAGGTACGGTTTGTTTTATTCTTTTCGATTAGACTTTGCACTTTGGTGAAGAAAATAAACAATTTTGTCACATTTCATGTGATATAATCAAATACAAATGTATCATTTTTGACCTCTTTTTAGATCTCGACCACGGCGCCCAATCCCCGACGAGTTGATGTCAAGCCAAGTACATCGAGAATTGCCTACGACGTGAATATGCCCGGGCATCGAAGAGATCAAAGTGACAGCCATATGCCGTTACGACAGGGAGAAGTTGCAATACCATTTGATTCAATTGAACTTTCATCTCGAATTGAAATTCCAAATGATGCCGTTGGTGGAGTGAATTCTTCGGGTGGAACGAATTCCTGCGTCCTTGCCTTCAATGGTGTAATGAATCAATCCACATCACATTTCTCTCAACAATCAGATACTAATTTTCCGAAGTCTGTGATACCTCCAGAAGTATGTTTTATAAATATCTTTTTTTATTTTTCTCTAATTTTTTCCTTGTTTCAGAGATTTCGTACAGAATTACTTAAGCTAGCAGTTGCATTTTTTTGTTTAATGATCTCAGCATTTCTTAATTTTTTTCTATTAACTGTTATTCATGACATTGTTCCAAGGCAACCTCTTCCAGATCTTGTCTTTATGTTAATACCTCAACAAAGATGGGCTTGGCCAGTTGGTGATGTATTGTCAACAATCAAGTAAGCAATTACCGTATTACAATACATTATTTTACGATATCCTTTTTAGCTCTACGGTTGGATTCATTATTATTTTTCTTCATAAAGAAAGAATTATTGTTTTACGACGAGCATTTTTACTCGGTGCTATTTTGTATGGATTGCGGGCTGTTGTCTTGGGAGTGACTTTTCTTCCTCCATCATTCCATAATCGAGATGAAATGTGTTTACCACAAGTGAATCGATCTGCAATGTATACAACTGAAATTATACATCGTTTTGTGACATATGTTGTTACACTTGGACTTACATCTGGTCAAGAAAAGATTTTATGTGGGGATTTAATGTTCTCTGGTCATACCCTAACTCTTACAATAATGTATTTTATTCAATTGCAATATACTCCTCGTGGTCTTGTTATATTACGGTAGGCATACGTTTTTTTCTAATAAGTGTTCATTTCTGTACTCATGCCCTTTCTCGACCTCACTTTTTACGGAGGCACACCGGACATTATAAATACAGTAAACCTTTAGGAGTATCCAAGACTGTAGGCAGAAAATAATTTCGGGGTGGGCATTTTCATTTCAGGGGGGGCACGCCTTTGATCTTTTGCCGCCTTAACACGGCGGCGGCAAAATATCAAAGGGTTTTCCTCAGTTTCGGGAGTGGGGCACGTGCCCCAAATGCCCCCCCCCCCTTCTACGGCCTTGGGAGTATCCCCGCCTGATTAAGAATATTAAATTAAATTTTCTCTTTTTTTCACTCAACGACTTTTTCTTTCCTTTTGATCTTTTTCAAAATATTTGTATACATGTATTAATTTAAACAATACTTTTAGATATATTGCAACTCCAATAACATTTTGTGGAATCGCTGCTTTGGTTGTTTCTGGTGGACATTACACGATGGATGTGTTAATTGCATATTGGCTAACAACTCATGTATTTTGGGGTTATCATCAAATGTTTGAAATGCCAAGGAATGCTCGTGCATCAGCTCCCCTTTCAAGGGTTTGGTGGTTTTGGCTATGTTATTGGTTTGAAGCAGATGTTCCACCTGGTCCATTAAAGAATGAATGGGATTTACCAAGTGTATGTCCAATGTGGTTAAGAAAATTGGTATCAAGGTTAAACAAAAAGCTACAATAGAATGATATTATTCAACGATACAAATCAAATTATATATATCAAAAACAAATTTCATCTTCTTTATTTTATTATTTTTTAAAATTCTTAATTTCGAATACTGGTCCATTTTTTCTGCAACGATGTGTACGTTTTTTTCTAATTTTTTTGTTTGTTGGGCATTCTTTTTTTAAATATATTTTTTTGTTTGCAAATATTGCAATATTATTATTAATAAAAACAAATGTACAGATTCAAAGTTGTTGTCTTTTTAACATTAGCAACGCCATCAGTGATATATGTGCATAGTGTTCAAACATAATGCAGTAAGAACGGCTTTTGAAACTGTTTTTATATATTTTTGTAAGATATTCAGCATAATAGAATAAAATTTATCAAATGATTGATAGGCTTTGAATTTAATTTTTTCGAATTCGATATTTCTACCATACTGCTCTCTGATGCAATTTTACATTTTCAAGTTTCCTTTTAATGAAAAGATTTTCTAAATCTACAGTAAAAAATTTTTGATAAATGTGATTTGAAATAATTCATTTTTTGTTTTTTTTTGCGTTAAAGAGGATACAGTAAACTAAAATGTATGCAATAAATAAAGAATATAGTGTTTTAATTATAGTGGCGTTTATTGAAAGAAAAAGTAATCACAGAAGAAAAAATATAAATATGGTTTGACAAATACGGATATAATAGAGTTAGGAAACAAAAGAAAAACACAGATAAAAAAACAATTACAAAAAAAAAAAAAAGATAGGAATGAGTATCAAGACGACAAGGGAAGAAAATGGGACTAGTAATTTCTTGGATTTTGTCCACCCCATCCGCCGCCACCACCAGCTTGTGGTCCAGGATTACCCCATGCTTGTTGGGCTGGTGGTGCGGGAGGATATCCACCACCATGACCACCTTGCCATGGAGCACCACCACCAAGTGCTGCAGGTGGTCCAGGTTGCCAGGCCCCAGCTCCTTGTGGAGGACCCCAAGCATTTGCAGGTTCATTCCAACCTAAAAAATAAGTATATGAGATACAGTAATGAATAAAGACAATTCTCTACCTCCATTTCCAGCAGGTGGACCATAACCTGGATAACCACCTCCACCACTATTTCCCCAGGGTTGTTGTTGAGCGCCATATCCGCCACCTTGTTGGCCGTAGCCTCCACCGCCGCCGCCACTGTTGCCACCCCATGAACCACCGCCGCCGCCATTTCCGCGTTCACTCCAGCCTCCGGCGCTTCGACCATTTCCACGTGATCGAGTTCCTCGCTGGGTTCGATCCCGATCCATTTGTTGTGCCTTTGAAATTTCATCTTTACTCAAGGCTTTCTTAACATCACATCGATGATTCAAAATCATATGTTGTCGTTCAAGGCAACATTTATCAACTGGATCATAGTCATCAAAAGAGATAAATGCAAAGCCACGATATTTTCCAGTATTTTTATCTTTAATTATTTCAACCTGAAATGATAAGGGTTACGGTAATGGACAAATAGAGATTTGAGGGTACCTTTTCAACGGTGCCATATTTTGAAAAATAATCTTGAAATTCTTTTTCATTATGTTCATCTCGAACTCCAGAAACATACAATCGCTTGGTCGAAATATTTGCTTCATTCTTTTGTGAAGCTTCTCGGGGTACGGCACGTTTAGGGTCAACAGTTTTACCATCAATTAAATGTGGACGAGCTTTCATTGCTTTATCAACCTAAAATTTGCATACATCGATTAATATCGATATACTACTATCACTATAAAAATATTACTTCATCCATGGATGTAAAAGTAACAAATCCAAAGCCACGGGATCGACGAGTTGTTGGATCTTTCATGACAACACAATCCGTAATCGTTCCATATTGTGAATAGAAATCTTTCAAGGCGTCTTCCGTTGTTTGAAGGGATAATCCTCCAACAAAAACCTTTCGGTATTGTTCATCTTGTCCTTTGCCATTCTGAAAATTGGATTTACTTTATCTCAACAATTACAAGAAATTGAATGAATTAAAAAAAATTGAGAAAAAGATAGAACACATCACACACATATAGATGACTTAAATAGTCAAACATTACATATCAGCTGCTACATGGTCATTCTTATAGACACTATTTTTTTAAACATCTTTTTTCTCAACTTTGCTAAAATTAAAGAAAAAAAGATTTATAACTATAAAATCCTTACACTTGAATCTTTGACCATCTTGAACTATGATAAGTTTATTTCTTTCTTATATTTAGAATAATAAAGTTGAATGTAATTTGAACTCAATAAGATCAAACTTATTTTACGGTATTTCGTAGGTAGATAGGTATTGCTACAATTGATGCTATAGATAGTTATAGCTTAAGTATATATATGTATTTTCTTTTTAGAAAATAATAGTATGTAGTAGTACAGTAGCTACACCAAATTTATATGAATTGAATCTATTATTATCTCCAGATATATGAAATTTCTTATTAGTTTAAAGTTGTGATACGATCTTAAGGAAGTAGAGAAGTTGTAACAATTGATAAGTAGTAACAGTTACCACCAAAGTAAGCAATTTAAAACCTAAATTAACTATTTAATATTAAAGATTTTTAAGTATATTTTTCTTATTTGAAAAAATTTCGTATAACGTAAAGTTGTTTAAAAACAAATTAATTAAATTAAATGATGATGATCACAAATGATGATGATGATGAAGAACGTATGAAAAAACTCACGAAATAAAAAAGTAAAGTAACGAAAAAAAACTTTTTCTGTCTTTTCTCAGACCACCAAAAATGAAAGAAAAGAAAAGAACGAAAAAAATGAGGACGAATAAAAATTGAATCGATGAAAGTCAACGAACGAAACTGGACGGGACAGAACAGAAGGGGACGATGGCAATGACGGAAAGACGATGGGAAAGACTGAAAGGGAAAGAGAAAAGAGGGCTGCGAAAAAATGAAGCAGAAAATGAATGAAAGACCTCCTGCGAAAAAAATATTTGTGTTTAATATAGACATAGAGAGACATATGAATGTGTGTATGTGTCTATTGCTTGTTATTGCTTGAGAAAGCCGCAATAAAGAAGAAGGAAGAAATGAATTTTTTAGAAGACGGTCAAACGGCGGACGTGTTCACAAAAAAATACAGATGGAAAATAGACCCAAAAAATAGATGAGACAAACAGTACACGATAAAAAACAGTGTCAGATGTATTTTTATGATACCATACTTTTGTGTGTATCGCCGATTCTTGTACGATTTGAATACATTTTTTCAAAAAAGAAAAATACAATGAGCTTCTTTTTGGGGTCAAAAATAGAAAAAAAAAGAAGTGACCATTTTTGGGAGGTCAAGAACATTGTTTATATGAATATGGTCAATTTTAGCAATTGTTTATGTTAAAAATATACAAATAAAGTATTCGTTAAAATTGTAAAAAGGATTAAATTCTGTCGACAATGAAAGGCAACCATAACTTTTTTAAATTTTATAATCATCAATTCTTGTGTAAAATGTTTAATTATATTGAAGTTTAATATGAAACTGCATGCAAAAAAGGACAGATCGTTTTTTAATTTTGGAACATATCTACCCTTCGATTGACAATTAATTACGGTAAAATACTACTGATTGATATTTTTTCTTTCATCATTCCCATGTTATCCGTTCTTTTGGCATTGCTTTTTCCAAATTTTAGAAGGGAAATGTATTTGTTAGTTTTTTTAATCAACAAAGATCCTTTTCATTTATCGGTTATCACAAAAGGTGATAATTGGTAAAGAGCCAAAATAAATGAAAAGGAAAAGGGCATTGCTTTTGGTGAATCACCCACCCCCTTTCACAAGCAAGCCGACCTCGTCAATATTTTGGTTATTTTTCTTCGTTGAAAATAAATAAAGCTAATAAATTCCTTCTTTCTTTTTTCAACACAGACAGATTTTTTGTTGTTTTGAATATTTTATTATTTGTTAAAAACACAGAATCAGTTTAAAATTCAATAATAAATATTTGTTCAAATCTATTACATAAAAGTACAAGGCATAATAAAAATAGAAATTTATAGTTTAACAACTAACATTATTAATTTTAAAAATTTTAGATTCATGTGCATTTACATTTTGAAAATTTAAAAGATTTTTAAGCCTAATTTTCAGCTAAGATAATTACACTTGAAATTGTTTTGAAACAAGCTACATCAAATGCTTTCCAAAAAATTTAACAAAATCGAAGTTCATTTTCTTCGTCGATTGTTTTTTTACTAAATTAACAACGATGTATTTGTTTGACTTGGTCCAATAATGTCATGCTCGGAGAATTTTTAACTTTTAAATATAATTTGACAATTACAATTAAACTTATTTTATATATTATGGAGTGGGTTTGGTGTAAAGAAAGAGAATGTAAGAAAGAAGAGCCAAAATAGAAAGGAAAAGAGCATTGCATGTGGTGATACATTCAGTCATGAGCTTTCACAACAACCTATACGTTTGCATTTGTTGGTCATTTTTTGTTTACGTTGTTTTTTATCGATGTTTCTTTTTTATTTCGATCACAAAAAAGATGCTGCAAAAATCATTGCCTGTTTTTATAACGTTTTAAAGACAAAAATTATTCATTCAATTTTGTTTATTTAGTTTTGAATATTTTATAGATATTTTAAATTAATTAATTAATTAAAAAGGTTAAACCAAATATAATGCATGGATTAAAACTATATATGATAATAGGTAATTAAACGTTTATTTATACAGTTTAATTACCCATTATTAATGTAAAAAAATTAAAACGTTTTCATTTAAAATTTAAGCTATCCAATAAAACCAAAAGTATTGAAATCTTCGGTGAAAGAATTTTTTATGTCTAAATAGAGATTTAGGGAAGCTGTTTTTTTAAAAAACGTAAGAATTTTTTGAATTTTAGCTTTTTAAACTTTGTCCTGCACACCGCAACTAGTAAAGAGATATAATTTATTAAGCGAAAAAATTAATCAGACAACGCCTTAAACAACATAAAAGGATAGGAAATCATTAAAAAAAAACAAATGTGCAGAAAAGCTTTAATTACTGTCAAGGCCGTAGAGAGGGGGGGGGGGGGGCATTTGGGGCACGTGCCCCCCCCCCCCCCCCCCGAAACTGGGGGAAAACCCTTTGATCTTTTGCCGCCGCCATGTTAAGGCGGCAAAAGATCAAAGGCGTGCCCCCCCCCTGAAATAAAAATGCCCACCCCGAAATTTTTTTCTCCCTACGGCCTTGATTACTGTAAACAAAAATTTATTTAATAATTTGTATCAAGGCATCATTTTTTGAATATTGAGTTTCATCAATTTGTGTTGAATTTTGATGAAGCGGAACCCGAAGCAGTTGTCTCGTTTTTTTGATATCAATTATTGTAACATTTGAATAGCAATCAATGTATCTATCACCCCATTCTAAAAGCTTAAACTAAGTTAAAAAAGCAAATTTTTTTCTTTTTTAAGTTCAAACCAAAATCATATTTCTTAGCGATTGATCCAAATTCTGAGAGCTTATTTCTAAAAAATAATTGAATCCTGCATATAATTATGCAAATTTATTATCTTACGCATCTTTCAAATGTACTAAAGATTTATTGGTCAAATCGAAAATGGAACAAATCACTTCATTTGTATCTTCAATCATGTATAACAAATTTTTTTGCCATAATACCGAATCCATATTCTAGAAAATACTCATTTTTTTAACAAAAACAAAAGATAAATTCAATTACTTCAGTCACCACAAATTTGACTTCCCTGGGATGTCTTTTAGTTAAATCAAAATAAGACAGTTGCATTCTTGAAACATACGGTTCCGTTTTAACAATATAGCCACTTCTTCGCATACATGCAGCCTAAAATTAATTTAAAAAAAGTTTATTTCGCAGTTAGAATTTTTATTGGAAAAAATTTGGTTCTTCTATTTTTAGTAGCTTTGTTAATCTTTAAATGGGTATTATCTTCTACTAAATTTAGGTAGATATACTTGAATTGATAAAAGGACTTATAAAATCTTAAATTAATAAAAGCGTTACAGTATCCTACAGTATTCCCCAATGTTGCGAAGGCAGAATCTATTGCTGAAATAATTGCAACTTATGCAAATCACAGTGATTTTTTTTGTAACTAGAAACGGCACAAAAAAGAAAAAGACGGACGCACGCTCTCTCGCTTTTTTTGTGCAAAAAACGCCTGTTTTTGCACCAAAAATCCGTCACATTTCAGCTAGCCCTATTTTTAATTTTGATGATATGGCTTAACCAAAGGTATCCTCGTATTCCTTAGGATGTCCTTTATCTAATTTTGCAAATTCTAAGCGATTACTTTAACACAAACGGATTCGCAAAAAAAAGAAGAAGCTCAATCGTGATTTTTCTTTTTTTTTAAAAAAAGCGTGAGAGAGCAAAAGTTTCTATTGTTTGTCCTTTTTTTCGTTGCGGCCATTTCTGGTTCCTTTTTTCCTACGTTTGGGATCACTGTGTAAATTCCAGAAGATTTTTTTAGTAGCCTTGGGAAAAACCAGAGCTTATTATCGTACAAATGTGGATTTTCAAAATTACCATATGGTTGTTGAAATTTATAAGTGAACATTATTCGATCATTTAATGGTAGAAAATATCCATTCTCCAGCTTTATATGGTAATAGGCAGCAAATTCGTCATCGAATTTTACACCCTAAAACAGAAAAAGACCAGAATCATATTTTTTTTATCATAAAAAGCTTAGACTAACATGTTCATCACAATTTTCAACAATATGAGTAAAAGCAATTCCAAAATTTGGTCCTTCTTTTAATAAAACAGGAAAATTGATGTCATTTATTAGTAAACTATCCACCAATGAAATTCTGGCACGAGATAAATTTAGCTTAACTGTCGTTAACAAAGCTTTCCCATTTTCTATGTCACTATCAAATAAAAGAATTAAAACATCTTCATTAATAAAATGTGCAGATGGCTAAAAAAACAATTTGTTATAAAATATAATTACTGTATTATTACCCTTGGTATACGCATGCATATATCTGATTCAAAAGTTTTGTTAAGTATTCTCTTCAAATTTGCTTCTGGAGTAAACATTTTAAATTGCTTATTTAAATAAAATAAATATGTAAATAAATTTCTTACGATGTTTTATTCTTCATCACATCGTAAACCCATATTCGGAAGGCATTATCTAAACTTGTAAAACACCAGTAAATAAATAATGAATCATCCGAAAATAAGTAATTACTATGTTTAAAATTTTCGCATAAATCTTCTGGGATATTGTTAATTATCATTTTTGTAGAAATAAAATAAAGAATGATGGAACTTGCTTTAAAATTTAAAGAGCAATTTTGGCGCAACCGTTTTTTGGCAGTTTGCCCAACACTACAAATTTAGCAGTTTGGCAAAAAAAATTTGTTGTTGTTTTTTGTGTCGACTCCCTTTTAAATTGCCTAGTGCAAAAATGGCGGTGTCTAGTCTTTGCCAAAAAATGCTAAACTTTTAAATGTGTGCCAAAAAAATCTTTGATCTCAATTTTTTTAAGAAAAAATCCTTGAATTTTATTTTAAAATCCAAGATCTTTGCCAAATTATCCTTGTATTAAAGTTTTAATATATTAATTTCTCTCCTTTTATCTTTTTTAACTGCAAGATCTTTTTTTAACACTAGTATAATTATATGTATTTTTGATGAAGGAATAAAAAAAAAAGATTTAGATGATGAATCTTGCCCAGATTTTTACTCTACTTATGGGTGCATTATCATTCTGCACAGCAATCAATCCTGCTGCTCTAGCCAAAGGTGGTTTTAATGTTGCCAGAACTGGTATAAGATCCGGGGGATCATTCTCTAAAGGCCTCAAACTTTCCGTTATCATCGCTATTCCCGTAACATCCGTGGTAGCGGTTGCATATATTCTTGATGATGATGATGATGATGAAAAGGCTGATGCAGCGCCGTATTTTCCCATCCGTGTCCGAATTGGTCAATCATTTCAACATGAATATAAAAGCCAAAAGCAATGGAAGAGAATTCTTGCCGATATTAAAAAAGAACTTGGCAATGTTCTTATATATTGCCTCATTGGTAAATTGCATAAATTAAATTAAATGTATTCAAGGATAAAAAATACATATTTTTAGGGGAAGATTTTGAAGTTCCGTTTGAAGCAACTTCAAAAGGAGTTGCAACACTCCTTCTTACAGCTGCCCAATCCGATGCTGCAATATTCATTGATCGGTGCCATTCATGAATAAGACAAAAGTGAACAACTTGTAAATATTTCATTCTTTTTGTTTTAATTTGTTTGCATTTAATATACCTCAACTAATCAAACATATTATCATTTTTTCACGTTTAGTATAACTTTCAAAATAATAATAAACAACATTTAAAAAAACTAATCTTAATCATTTGCAAGTAAAAACAGTCAAAAAAAATTAAAATTTATTAATGACGTGAGAAAAATAAATTGTTGTAATAATAATTTTTTACAGATAATTTATCATAATGAAAGCCAACGCTGATTATTTTTACGGTATAAGAGACTTTTTTAAAGTCTTACAAATGATTTTGGCTGTTATTGTCAATACATATCTATGTGACATTTGGTAATTGTTCTCAATTTCGAAATTTTAAATTTTTTTTATCGAACGTATGGGGGTCTTGCTTGTTTCCAGTTCAGCGGACGACTTGCATATATTGATGGCCTTAATTGTGTAGTTATGGTTTTAAATACTATTATTTACTACCTTACAATTATTAAATTTTTACCAGTAAAGCTTGAACGTATCTATTCCATCATTTGCACCATCCTTTTTGCGTTTGGCACTGGCTTGCTCCTTTGGTATATGATTCAACATTCAAATTACCGATGGGGTCTGATATTTTCGGCAATTTCCTTGTTCTTCCAAACTGCCCTTTTTGCAGGGTTGGCTTTCTTTCTAAATTATTGAAACATATTTATAATCGTTCGATATGAATTTAGGGATGTCAAGATCCTCATGGATCTTTCGCTAATTCCAGCATGTCGTGCATGCACAATTCCAGAGCCACCAAAATGTATTTGCAATAAACCATGTCCTGGATGTGCAAAGTCTTCAGAAGTTGCAATTGAAATTCCAGAAAACTTCTTGGATGAAGTTGGTGTTCCTGAAAAATTTGTTCCAGTAGTTGGTGATGATTTTCTTTATATGATTTCTGATGCTGAAAAATCTGTGCCCATGGTTACTAAAGAAATTAATTTCTCTGCTTTTATTTTTTTTAACTGCAAGATCTTTGCCAAATTATCCTTGTATTAAAGTTTTAAGATATTATTTTATCTGCTTTGCTTTTTTTAGATTGCAAATTCTTTGGCAATTTTTTAAATATAGTTTAATGCTTGGAGATCTTTCTTCATATTCATTTTTCCTTGTTCTTGTTAAGAATACAATGATTTTTTGGCATACATTTAAAAGTTTAGCATTTTTGGCAAAGACTAGACACCGCCGCAAAAATGTGATTTTTATCGCCTGCCAGTTTTTTAACTTAAATTTGAAAAATCTTAATTGTGAAGAAAACTGATTCTGTCAAACCAGAAAAAAATCATCATGGCTTCAATCACCATAAAATTTTCTGTGTAGGATTCAGAATCCTGCAGGATTCAGAGTCCAAAATCTTTTTTGCCTCCAGATTCTACGAATTGTGTATCACTGGATTCATCGGTCAACGAAGAGATTACAGTAATCAAAAAAATTTTTTCATTTAGTGGATTCTGTCCACGATTTCAGGATTTTAAAAGGTTCGTTCTCTAATTTTTATTTTGATGACAATGACTGTTGTTCTAAAGATATTCAAGATTTTCAATTTTCACAATGCTCTGTAACAACAACATCAAAATGCCCGACAGAATTTTTTCTTCATCCTTGTCTTTAACAAAATTTTTAAAATTCAAAAAATAAAAAAAGTTATAAAATCTTGAAAATTTCAAAGGCAAAACTTGTTCAATTTCATTAAATTATCCTTAAATATTTTATTGCTATTTTTAAACACCACCACCTTAAATTAAAAAAGATTAATAATCAAATTTAATGCATAAAATTATATAAATTTTTAAAAGTTTTTTGTTTACTCTATTATTAATTTAAAAATTATAAATGTATTTTTATTCAAATTAATAAAAGTAAATTTGTAAAAGTACTTTTTCTATAACAAAATTTAGTGCTTCGGGTATCAAATGTTTGAAGATTATTGTTTTATTAAAAAAGTTATACGTGTTTTTCGTTAATTTATCTGTCGTCGTCGGCTCATCAGACTCTGATGCAACGGAAGCGGAAAATATTTTTTATCGCAAATTTCTATTTTTTTCTGAATTAAATTTTACTAATTTCGCCAATTTCTATAATTACGAGTAAATAATTTTAAGTGTTAATTGTCTTTTTAAAAGAAGTTTACTCAAAATATTGTGTTCTTTGAAAGTTTTCAATTATTATTCTTAACCCCCCTAATTAATGCGACATATAATTGTCACAAATCTTGAAAGTTAACGCCTTGTTAATTTATCTAAAAACAATTAGTATTACATGTGATTTATTTAAATAAATAAATATATATAAATAAGTAAAAATAATATAAATATTCTTTAACTAAAAAAGGAACTAAAAATTACTTTTGGTAGTGCACTTGAACACATCTGAGATATATATTCATAAAAATGGCAGTGACAACATTTTTCTTAATTTTTTTCGCAATCGAAACTTTACTGTATATTTTTCATTTTTCAATGTTTATTTTATTAATTGTTAAACGAAAAAATGGATTTAATAGTCCATTTTTTAATATTTTTATTGTTGTTCTTTCCGCTGATTTAATTTGTTTTTTGTTGGTAAGTTTTTTATTTAAATTTGATCAAAGAAATTTTTAACATTAAACAAAAATCTAATTTTGTTTTGGCTAAAATTAATATTATTTGTTGATTCCCCTTCAAAAATACGGTATTTTCCATACCACTGTGCCATAGAAATGAAACACATAAAATTTTAGATGACAATTGCCCGAAAAATACCAGAATTTAATATTTTTATTGATTTTTATAAAACAAATGAAACCTTTGCAACAGTAATTTTCAATGGCCTTTCATTCGTGACTCCTGTACAATTTATTGGACATACTTTATTAGCCCTGAATCGATTCACCCTTATTTGGATTCCCTTAAGGCATAAAGCTTTGTGGAAGCGACAATGGTATACTGTATTAATGATTGGGCCTCCAGTGATTTATTGTTGCACTCGAATTAATGAACCTGGAATCTTTGTTTTTATGAAAGATTATGTGGCAGTTTCAATGAAAAATTCTGAAGCCTTGACATTGTATTTTACTATTACTTCTGTCACATATACTGTAACAACCTGTTTTACGGCAGTAATAAATTGTTCTTCATTTTATAAATTTTATTTTAATAAAAAAACAGCGATAAATGTCAACGAAAAAAGTTTACTTTGTAAGTTTTAATCGCGTTTTGTGATTGCGTCATTCTCACGTCATCAAGGAACTGCCTGCAATTGATCTTACCAAAAATAATTTTTCAGTTGTTTCATTTGTAATTTTTATTGCCCAACTTATCCGATCAACATTTAATGCCAATAAAATATTTTTTCCAACAAATCAAAATTTTGCAGTTTTTTTCAATTCTGCCCTTCAATATTTCAATATTATTTTTGCGTTATCTGGTAGCATTTCATTATTATTTTTGAGGTTATAAATCTACTTTTATTCTATTTTAATTGTTTTTAAATTTTAGCAAAACAATCCGAAAAGCATATCTATCATTTTATTTTTGCCGTTCCGATACGACAGTAATATTCAAAATTTCGTCAACACCAAATCTTAATCTAAAGTAGCACAGAAATTGTTTAACTGTTAAATCTCAGAAAAAAATTAAAAATTGTTTATCCCAAATTTTTTAGCATATTTTAAACGAAAAAATTAAATGGTTTTACTGTAACAATAAAAAGTAATAAATTTGACAAGAACAATAATTACTCCATTTAGAAAATGTTTAAAAACTTTTTAATCAAAATTTATAAAAATTAGATTAAAGAATACAAAAATGGAAACATTACAAATAAAAATACAAAATGTAAAACTTAATTATTAAGTTCATAAAATCGCCGAATAACCGACTTATTTCTTTTAAAATTATGTTTAACAAATTCATGAAGTTTTTGGCGATAATGTTCAAGGATCCGATCAAATTGTTGCTTAAATTCATCATTAATTTTTTGCTTAAATTCATTTTTTGCTTCTCGAAGTTCATTCTTTCCTTCTTCCATGTTGGCTTTCAATTCCAATTGAATACTTTGAAAATAAGAACGTTTAGCTTGCCGAGCGTCTTCTTCTTCTTTGGTGTCCTAAAAAACATACAAATATTCACAAATATTATAAAACTATAAAAAACATACAATTTTCTGGACATCTCCATGAAGAACATTAGATGCAAGTGGAGAATCATAAGTATCCAAAACATTTGAAGAAGATTCAGAATTTTCAAGATTAAAAAGAGCAACTTCATTTTGATCTTTGAGACGAGTAGTTTCAGGCAAAGAAACATGTTGAAAATCACAAGAAATTTGAGGTTTGGATGAACCAGGAAGTGGAGGTGCAGTCTCATTTTCAACTTGTTTTTGAACAGCCAAAGGAAGTTGAGGAGAATCAGATGGAATAGGAAGACGACTAGTTCGAGGACGTGGAATAGGAGCAATACGTTGACCAGAAGCAATTTGAGAAGAAGCAAATGAAACAGGATAGGTTCGAGGATGTGGGAATCCTCGATCACGAGAAACAATTTTATCTTCATCTTTTAAAGGAGTACTGTGATGAGGTTGAGAATCAGATGGAATAGGAAGGCGATGAGTTCGTGGACGTGGAATAGGAGGAACACGTTGACCAGAAGTAATTTTAGAACAAGCAAATGGAACAGAAGTTTTAAGATTAGAAGCAGAAACTTCATTTTGACCATCGAGACGAGTAGTTTCAGGTAAAGAATCATGTTGAGAGATTCGAGGTTCAGATGAATCAAGAAGTGGAGGTGCAGTTTCATTTTCAACTTGTTTTTGAACAGCCAAAGGAATAGAATCCAATTGAGGAGAATCAGATGAAATAGGAAGACGACTAGTTCGTGGGCGTGGAATAGGAGGAACACGTTGACCAGAATTAATTTGAGAAGAACCAAATGGAACAGGATAAGTTCGAGGATGTGGGAATCCTCGATCACGAGAAACAATTTTATCTTCATCTTTTAAAGGAGTACTGTGATGAGATTGAGAATCAGAAGAAACTGAAATCTGAGTAGAATCTGGAATTTGAATATCATGATGAACAACAATATCTTCATTTTGATGACGATGAACTTCAGGAAGAACAGAATCTGTTTGTGAATCAGATGAAACAGGAAGTTGAATAGGAAGTTCAGGTGAAGCTTCACATGAAGGAATAACAACATCAGGCAGAGGAGGAGGAACTTCAACTACTTGTCGATGACGTGGATTAATAACACGATAACCAGGTACAAATTGTTTTCGTGTAGGATAATAGTCATCTCCAGGAGGATTAAAAATTTCATCAACTTGATCACTTGTTAATTTTGGTAATGCTTCACCATCATATTCTTCTTCAATATGTTTGATATATGCTTCTGAATCTTCCTTCAATCGAAGTTTAATACATTGATCAGCATTTTGAGAAGCTTCAATAATTTCCATAAAATCTCCAACACCTTTTTTTAAAGCAGTTGTGGATTTACTTTGAGAAAAAAGATCATTCATTTCCTAAATAATTGCTACAATTATATACAGTATACTGGATAAAACAAACAACAAACAGCTTTATTTAAAGGTGTACCAAATTTCATTTCATATGCTTTTTGAACATGAGGATACTTAATTTCAGCGGTGGTAGAAATTCCAAGGTCTTGACAGCAAGATAAAATTCGAAGTTGTGCCTAAAAATATCTATTACAGTATTAAAAGGGTTTATAATATTACAAAAAAACTTGCTTCAACAAGTGTATATTTGAGTGTTTGAACAACCTTGACTGCTGGAGCAGGTTCTGAGGAAGGCATTGATTCACTTGGAGGTTCATAACCAATTGGATAAAACAAATCCTCATAATTATAAGATGAGTCATCATAATCAGAATTAGATGAAGTTCCAAATTTAGAACCAATACTGAAAGAATCTGAATACATTGTAGAATTATTTAAATCCATTGTCAAAATGGTAAAGCTAAAAAGTAAGAATGTTAAAGCAGTAAGTAGCATAAAGCACATGTATAAATATGAATAACACAATGTTATATCAATAAAAAGCCGGGATGCGATGATAATAAATTGTGTATTACACACAGTGTACTCCCGCTCTCAAGAGCGCTCCGGAGCCTAAGCTTATTTATAAGGGGAGCGGTTGGAGCGGGCTTCGGGAGGGCAAGAGCGGAGCGAGAGCGGGAGCTGGATTTTCACGAAGAGCGGAGCGGGAGCGCAAAAAGAGGGAGTGGGAGTACATTGATTACACAACAGCAACGAAGAAGGAAACTGTAACAAACATTTCCCTACTAATGATAAAAGAATAAAACAATTGGTTTTAAAATAGTTAATGAAAAAACACGAAAAAAGGAATATAAATTTCTTAAATTAATTAATACTTTTATAAAACACGCAAAAAACTGTATAAAAGTTGAAAAAATTCAGTGGGAAAAAAGGCTTGAAAGAAATAACGAATCTTTGAACATTCTAGAAAGATTGTTTTCGTGGCGAGAACTAGGGTTGCCGCCCCCTCCCGAAAATCGAAAAATCCGGGGAACGGGGAACCCCCGAAGTCGTATTTTTCTTCCCCGTTTTCCCCGGCCGGGGGCGACATTCTTCGGGGACGGGGAACGGGGGTTTTGCTTTCCCCGAAAATATGTCGGGGGCGGGGAAAAAAGGGAACAAAAGAAAAAATTTTAAAGTATTATTTTAGAAATTTACTTATTATAGAAAAACACTATGATTAAAACAGGTTTTCATTGTCTTAAAAACAATAAAAAATAATAAACAAATCGATTTTCGAATTATTTTTATTTTTTTAACAGAATATTGTTAGTGGCACGTTGAACGAATAAGATTCTGGCATCATTTCAACACGTTGTCAAAAATAATTCTCACAGAAAAAACTAATAAAAAGTGAACGTTTTTTTTTCGGGGAAAAATGTCTTCGGGGACGGGGGTTCGGGGACCCCCGAAAATCAAAAATCGCCCGGGGACGGGGAACGGGGAAACCCCCGTATTTCGGGAGGGGGCGGCAACCCTAGCGAGAACCAGTGTTGCCCAAAAAATGATTTGAATAATGTTCACTGATTCGATCAAGAAGTCTCTGGAAAAATGCTTGAAAATTTTAATAAAATATTTCTTAGTAGATGTCGGAAGTGAAAAGTAACTATTTTGTGACTCAATTTAATATTATTACTGTAACAACTCTTCTTGCACAACATTGGATTTGGACATGTTGAACTTATAAGTCATGAACGTCTTTCCTAAAATTTACAAAATATTTTGTTAATTATTAAATAATCAAGCTATTATTATTTAGTACTTTTAAATAATTGTGTCACAAATGTTGAGGTAATATTATTATTTATCAACAACGTATTCATGTTGTATTTCAATTTTAAAATTTTAATTTGTATTTTGCATAGTTATGTTATTGCAGATAATATGTTTTTAAATTTTCAAATTAGCCAAAAATTTTCTTCGTGATAGCTTCTAACGTGAAAAATTTTTAAACATTTATTTTTTAATTAAATCAGTTTTGAAAGAAAATCTATGGTTTTAATTAATTTCCCCTAAAAAAATAAAACAAACAATGAAAAAAAGAAGAGATTTTTTTGAATAATGAAAGACAGAATATTTAGACTTGAACTTCTTCAAGTGTTGGCCCCATATTTGTGCCAAGGGTTAACGCGGATCCAATTGAATTTGCCCTTGAGGAATGTTGTTGTTGTTGATGTTGAGCAGCAATCATCATTTGAGCCTGTGCTGCTCTGCCATGCCTTGGGCAAGTTGGTGAAATGCCTGGGGGCCTCATCATTGCAGGGGTTGAAGATTTTGAGTTTGTTAAAAGTGGTTCCTACAACGAAAACTTTGATATTGGATTACTGTAACAGAACAATAGAAATACAAAACACTCCACAGCAATCAATATTCAATCAATCAATCAATTAAAGTTACCTGTTCATGAATAGATTTTCTTGGAAGGGTTGTGTGATGATCAATTAAAGTTGTAGAACCGTTATGAAGGGATGTAGAAAGGATATGATGAGGGAGAGAGGTGGCCCGAGTTGTAACAGTTGTTTCATAATTTCCGAAAGATTTTGTCATATTTGAAGTATTTATCCCGGCAATAGATGCCCTCGGGGGTTGTGGTGGTAACGATGACATTGCCTGTCGATCCAAGGTTGCATTTCCAAGAGGTGGAGGCGGGGGCGGCAAATTTACCTAAAATTATTTCACTCCCACTCAACACACGCTTTTTATTGATAAAACAAAATTGTTAAAATTAGAAAAAAATAAGCTTCACTTCAAACTGTTACAGTATCTTTTTTAGGTTCAACAACATTGAAATTAATCAAAATTAAAATTGTATAAATGTTTAAAAGATACTGTAACACATATTATATTACTGTAACAAACCTGTTGACTTAAAGGTGAATTTGGAATGTAATTGAGATCAGCAGACGTAGGTAAATGACCGGTGGCAGCATAAGATTGATATTTTGGAGTTTTCTTTTCTCCTCTTCCTTTTTTACACTGCAAATTTGCATAGCATTGTTTTAGTCCATTACAGTACCCTTCTTTAAAGAAAACTTACAATTCTAACAAAAGCAGCAGAAACAAAAATATTTAAAACGAGCATTGCAATTCCAATTATTACAACAATAACCAAAAGATAACTGTAATTTTCGCCTTGAGCTTTTGAATATTTTGCTTTTAATTCTTCAAGTTCTTTTGGGTCTAAGGTTGGCTTCGCAGTGGATTTTGGAGATGATGCTAAAAGGTTTATAACAGTAATAGTGCTCGATTTGGACAATTTTGGATACTGTATGTTTTAGGGACATATTCAAAAAATTAATAAAATTATGCCATGGCATAAAAAATGCCATTCTAGTTTTTTTAGGTATTGTCTAATAACTCAAAACTAGTAATTATAAAAAACAAACTTGTTGTAGGTTTTTTGAGATCCTTTGGAATTGGGGTTGGAGGCATTGGTGGTGGCGGGAATGGATCATTGTGTAAAGCGGAATACGGTCGAACATAACCAAAGAAAGATTGTCGATTAAAATAATCAGGTAAAAAGTTATGCTCTTCTGGAACCGAAGAATCTGGGGATCCTTTATTCAGCTGTGGAATGAAAGAACTCCAAAATCCAACAAATGAATTTCGGTAATAATTTTTAACCCTCGGGCGATCTGTGATTTCCAAATATGCTTCCCTCGAGGCTTGATTAAATTGCGGCCACGGGGTTGAATGAAATCGATCTTCAATCGTTGTCTGCGTGGAAAGTTGGGCAGGTTTTGAGGGATCTCTGAAATGCAACTATTTTTAGATAATTATGCAAATTTTTTGAAGCTAACCCAGATTTAACAAAATTTGAAACATAGTGCATCATAACTCTTGCAATATTTTTGTCGTCATTGGTAAAACCAGAATAAACTTGTTCATCTTTTAGCTTGCTGGATAGCGGATATCCCATGATATAGGGGAGATGATCCTCTGTCAGGGAACCTCGAATACCACTTGATGGTTGCTCTTTTGTCCATGCTCGAGTTTCATGCCCAAATACAAAGCTATAAAATTTGATATTAAAATTTTGAGGATTAAACAACTTTTGTAATCAAAAACGTTGTTGTCATAAGAATGATGCAATAACAACTTTCGCTCTAAGAAATATAAACTTACAAGAACGTATTTGAAACTTTTGGCACTTCATCAGTTGAATGCATTCTTGCGGTTTCAATCAACGGACTTGTATACAGTACATCCCCTAAAGTTGCCAAAATTCCATTTCTAACAGTTTTGGGATGATGTTTTGGATTATCCCAATCTGTGTATTCCGAGATTATCGCATCAAAAATTTCTTTTCGATGAAAATCAAATAAATTTCTCACTAAAGTTCTGATAACTTTGTCACGCTTTTCTCGATCAATTCCATGTTCAAGATCGGCATTCGGTAGCAAGAAATGTGCCGGATAATTTACAGTACCAATTATTAAATCGATATCTCGAAAAAGTGCCCCAAATTTGGGCGAAAATGAAAATCTCGGATGATTTGGAACAATTTGGCCATCAATGATCGGAGCAAAAGCAGATAAAAATGTTGGAGGATGTAATTTTTTTGCTGCCAAAGTTAAATTTTTCTCTGAATGATCTTGAACACATCGAACAATATTTGCGATATCTTTTTGAAAGATATCATTCCTTGCCTTTTCTTCTGATGTTCCCTTTCCTGCTGAATAACACTGAAAAAAGAAAGAAAAAGTTATTAATTTTTTTTAGGTTTTTGCTTGAAATCCTATGAGTCCTCTGAATGAAAAATGTGTCACTTTTATTAATTAAAATTTTTACATGTTCTTTTTTGGACTCCTTTTTTAGTTGTGTTTTTTGGCAAGAAATGAAGCCCCAAAAAAGATGGCTGACGTTGAATTTTTAATTCTGACGCAAAATTTAATGAAATTTTTGGTTTTTAACTTTTTGTTTTCAAAAATACAAATAACTAAAGTTAGTTTTAAAAAGTTCAAAAGATTTGGACAAAAATTGAGTTATGCAAATTTTTAAAATATCAGAAATAACTCCAGCAAATGAATAGATAAAAGAATCTGATCTGAAAATTGCCATAACGTTTATATCAAAAATTCATAATTATTATTTATCTAAATTTTGAAAAAAGAATTATTACAACACAAAATACAGTAATACATTTGGATTTGATAAATCCAGATTTAAGCTAAAGAAAAAAAATATAGGAATAGTCAAAGCTTATAATAGCTAAAATATAACCAAAAATCTACTTATACCCACAAAAATTTGTGCTTAAAAAACAAAATGATGCTGTTTTGAACTAAAATATTGTACCCATAAAACTACCGTAATCGCATTATAAGATTAGGCCAAAAAACAGAAATGCCTCAAAATACACAATGAAGTGTTCTAATAGTAAATTAATATTAATAAAAACTTACATCTAATGTTTCAGCGATTTTCATGAAATATTGTTGTGGATGCATGGAAATCGCCCACGGGGCTAAAGCAGTTCCATCCAGCAAAATTGCCCTTCGAAATAGCCGATTTTTTGGTTGTGTAATTGGGGATGCCATTAACAGAGATACCAACGAAGCCCCCGACCCCCAACCCATTAGGGTAATCGAGGTTGGATCTCCACCAAATGATGGCAAAATATTTGAAAGCATTTTAAGTGCGGCAACAACATCAGATAACCCGGAATTTCCATTACAAGAATTTTGTTCACATCTTCCCATAAACCCGTAAACTCCTAATCGATAATTTAATGTTACAACAATTATTTGCCCGGAGGCGGAGAGAATCGTTGCATTGTATGCATTCCCGGAACCCCAACCATAATCATCACCATGAATTAGCAAAAGTACAGAAAGCTGTTGACTATATTGAGTTTTGTGTCGATCTACAAAACGGTTAAATTTGGATTGGATTCAGAAGTCACAAAGAAAAATGTAAAATTTATAAGAAATTTGAATATACCGAACAAAATTTTTTCTTAATTATTTTTAGCAAAAACTTTTAAATTACTTTTTCCTCTTGAGGAATAAAATATGCAAATTTTTAAAAAACAAAATAATAAAGCAATCAAAAAATATTTACCCAGTCTTTCAGGAACGAATAAATTCATATAAAGGCAATCTTCTGATTGAGGTTTCAAAAATGGCAAAACTCGATGAATGTGATCAAATTTTTGAGCAGACATTGATTTTAAAGCTCTAAAAATGCCATTCAACTATAAAATGCTTTTCTATCATAATAATTTGCATAATCGTCAAAATAACTTCATTTTTATAAATTATGCAAATTTGTAATTTGTAACTATTGAAACAAAGATGCTTCAATTTAATCAATCAATGAAAATTCAGCTTACTCAGTTTCTGATAATTTTGGTAACCCTGATTGAATACAAACATTTGAAAGTGAAAATGCATCTTTTGGTTGATGGGTCCATTTCGCAGCTGATATGGCCATATTGAACCGATATTGTCCTGTGGGGGCAACGCCATATGGAATTCCCAAGAATTGTGTCACAGCTGGAAGGTCATCAACTTCAGGATTAACAGTTTCACCTCGAACAATTCCAAATGATGTTGACACTTGTTTTCGACCATAATTTGCTCTACAAATAAAATACAACATTGTAATAAGATAATAAAAGCTACAGTAATTCAAAATGTATACTGTAGCTTAACAAGTACAGTAATCCATATAATAAAACTTACTGAACAAAATGCAACAGCAAAAATCCTCCCAAAAAATAATAATACGGTAGAATCCTTGAAAGACTTTTATAAATATTCATTTTATATGCAAATTTTTAATATATCAGATAATAAAGCCTTAGTAATTAAGGTTGAAATATCTCTGGTGGACGCATTTGTAATAATTGAATCAAAAAGGGTCGACGGAAAAGTAGAAATATCGTCGACTCTCTTATTCTATTTTTCAGGTTAAACAAAAACACAGAAAATGAAAAATACTTCTCTTTCTTGTTTTTCTTGATGAACTTTTCTCGACGAAAAAAAGTTTTTTCTTTTCTGCAAAAAAAAGTTTTTAAAAATTTGACAAAAATTCTTTCTTTTTTTTTCAAAATCTGAACAAATGTGTGCAAATTCGTTTATGGCAAAATTGAAGGAGAGAAAAAAAGGAGAAAAATAAAAAGGGCAAAAAAATGTAGGGAGAAGAAAATCTTAGGACAAAAAATGGGAAGCTTTGAAAATTTTGTGGAAAGAAAAAGGGGGAGTTTCGCGCATTCACGCGGAAATATGTGTTTGAAAATAATGTTTTTAAAAAAAACTTTTAAGGTTTTAAAATATTTGGCAGTGATTTAATGAAGCAATAAAATTTTGAAACATGTAGTTTTGAAACATTTCCGTTCAAGAAAATGTTGCAAATTTTGATATTTTTTCGTTGCAAGAGATTTTCTAAATATTACAAATTAGAAACCTCGGAAAAAATAATAATAAAATATATGCAAATTTTAAAAACAGACAAAAAAGAGGAACGGCGATTAAAGATGAGTGACGTTTTTTATGGCACGCGCAAGTCCATCTTTGCCAAAAAAAAAGTTTCATGTCAGTCATTTGGCAGTCAATCTCATTCATTCACACCCCCAAAAAAGACTGCTGTATTTCTTTTTCATTCTTCTGAATCTAAAGCAGAAGTTCAATTGTTAAAGATATAAATTTTTTTTGTTTGTTTGTTATTCATTCCCTCTTGGGAACAATCATCACCATCGCCGCCGCCCCGGACATGAGACGGCTTGTCCAACGGGATTGACAAATGAGCTACTGCTGGTGGTTTGCCCTTTGCTTGCGCTTGAATTTGAATGTAAGTAAGTCTTCCAACAACAACAAAAAATATTTATAAAGACTTCCCTCTCCCTTGTTTTTTTCTTTCATTCTTCTTCTTCTGAAGTCAAAATATCTCTTCCAACCCAAATAAAAATAAGATGAAAAATAATGTAATGAAAAAAAGAAAATGAGCAACAACAACTAATAATTTTTCAAAAAGGGTGCCATTGTTAATGGAGTGCCCTGTCAAAACAATTTTTCAAGATAATGCCCTTAAAGGAAATGAGTAAATTTGCGTATTAAGGTTTTTTTCCTTCCGCCTTTTTTGTTAAGAAAAAACATCTTATTATTATTATTTTTCTACACTACACTAAACAAAAAAAAACATGACTATCAATCATTCGGCCTTCAAGGGGAAATTGGTTTCAATGTTTCTTAAAGAAAGAAAGTAAGTTAAGTTTTTTTTCATAAACTATAAAAAAAATGCCACGGCAAAAAAAAGCAATTTTTTACAACATGTTTTTGGATTGTTCCGAATTGGCTTAATAAAGCATAAAATAAAAAAAGAAACATGCAAAAAAATGAAAGAAAGTTCACATGAAAGATTGCTAATGCAATGGGAAAATGGGTCATTTTTTGTGGTTTTTTTTCTGACTTGGAAGAAGCAAAAGCTTAAGCTTAAAGGTATCCTATTTTTTTAAATGTTTGTGTTTGATTCACTTTTTTTGAAACATTGAAAAAAAGAAGATTTGTAAACAAAAAAAGAAAGCTTTCCAAAATCTCACTTTTTTGCAAGTAAGAAAATCAAGAAAGAATGCCAATGTTTTTGGCACAGAAGAAAGAGATTTCTCTCTTTTGTGTAAAGTAAGAATTTTTTTAAGACAGACTTTTTAAGGAAAAATAAAAGGAGTTTTTCACTTTCCCAAAAAAAGAAGAAAAGATAATAAAAAGCTTTCTTTTTCTTCGGTAATCTAATTTTTTTGAGGTTGACGAACTCCTCGAAAATTGATGGCCTTCGTTTTTGTTGTTGTTGGAGTTGTCATCAAGGAAAGAAAAAAGAAGACATCGAAAACGAGAAAAGTGTTTTTCTTTTCTTTGGTCAAAGAAGAAAAAAAGTAAATGTTTTCTCAGAAGTTTTTTTAGGTTCAAAGTGCCGTGAAAGTTGTTGGCACAAATATTACCGGACAAAAAACGAAAACAAATTTATGTACCGTATTCTTTAGGCCAAAATACGATACCAAAAAGTAATTAACATATTGAAGAATTTGAGATTAAAAATTTTCACAGATTTTTTGTTTAAAGATTCTGTAAAGTTCATAAACTGAACTTTACAGAATCTTTAAACAAAAAATCTCTAAAAATTATTACTCCTAAGATTCTTGAAAATATTAATTCCTTTTTTGTTTGGCTTCATCTTTTTTGCATTTAAAGTATTAAATTATACGATAGTTTAAAGGTTAATAAGCTATATTATATAAATAATACTGGCTTTAAAAAGAAAGAAAATAATTAAAAGGCAATTACTAACACCTAAAAATTAATCCAAGAAAAAATATAAAAAAGCAAATATCTATCTTGCCAATGTCAAAGAAGCCTCAAAAAATACATTTCTTCAAGAAAGAAACATAAAAAAGTCAGAACAAAAAATCTCGCGGGAAGCAATAATAATAAAAAAAACATCAAAAAAATCAAAAAAAGACGAAGAAAAAAAGTGTTGTTGTTGTTCGACAAATTGTTTTATTGGCACACAACAACATCGAAGAAGAAGAAAAAAGCAGGTAAAAACAAAGAAAAAAAATGAATGATAAAAGTAAGTAAAAAATCGACATAAAAAATGTGCAAGCAAAAACATGGATTTGATTTTAAATAGAAAAAAAGAAGTGCTAAAAGATAATTTTCACTGTTGCCTTTGAAAACGACACTCTTTTTCTATCTTTTTTTGAACAGCTGTTGATTATATCTTCTTCTGATAGTTGCTTGGAAGTAAAAAAAATAGATAGATGTTATAATTGGAAAAAAAAGTAAGTGGCGATCAAAAAGCTTTAATATATCTCTTTCTTTTTTAGTGTGTCTATAAAAAAGAGAAAGGATTTATGTTTCAAATTAGCTAGGAAAAAAATCGGATATGAGGCTTAAGCTAAAGTAAGTAGGACCCAATAGTTTCAAAAACTTTTTCACGGATGCGCAACAATCGAGAAAAAACAGTCATTTTCTCTCTCTTTTAAAAAGCTCTTTCAGAAGGATCCTTCGAGGGATATATCCTTAAGGATGGTGAAAAAGTTGCTAAAATAAATCTCATCACTTTGGTTGTTGTTTCATTTCCGTTAACTTCTTTTTCTTCAAAAAGATAGAGGAAAAAGAGGTAAAACAAGTAAATGAACAAGATCGATGACAGACGTGTACACACTTAGTTTCGATATTTCAACGACGATGAAGACGATTATATTTAGTTAAAAGTTTTTGAGAAAAAAAGACATATGTCTTGTTCGTTGAAGGAAGAAAGAATCAACGAAAGAAGAAAAAGAAAGATAACGACAACCGATCACTTACACAAGTCAAAACAATTGCGTCAAAGCTTCTTTTCTTTTTTCTTTTTTTTTGCGCAAGGCTTAATCCCCCTTTTTTCAAAAAAACGCAACAAAAACAGAAAAAGATGTATCACTTTCTTTTTTTAAACGTCATTAATTTTTCTATTTTTACCTATCTTTTTTCTATCATTTTATAGTGTGCCAAAAATATACATACATTTTTATGCCGTTGTTCGATTATTGTTCAACACCAAAAACTCCAGCAAAAAGTGACGGCAAAAAAAATAAAGCAAAGCTTTTAGCCTTTCCTTTTCTTCAACCCCTGCTTCAACGACTTTGCTCTTTTCCTCTGCTTTTTTGCTTCCAAATTGAATCCACTTTCGGAGGAGCTAATTAGCATTTTTTTGGCATAATAAAATGCCATTTACATTTTTTTATATATTATTTATTGTATATTAGTTCTTAACGACTACTAAAGAAAAGAAAAAAGAGAAGGAAGATATTCAAATGCAACAATAATCAAAAATAGGCAAAACTTTCAAACATTCAAACACCTGAATCCTTTTTTGGCATTCAAAGATTCTAAAAAAGAATAGTTTCTAATAATCCGTTTTTGAAAGATTTTGACCTTTTTTGAAGGCATTCTAAAACCCCTTTCTTTCTATTAAAAGTGCCAAAAATAGAGAAATGCAACAATTAACATCCCTTACTTGAAAGTCAAATTTGTTAATGAAAAGTGCGCCAAAAAAAGAAAAACACTTTACATAAATTTGTTTTAAACCAAAAAAATCGTAAAAATGGAAGTTTAAAGAAAATTCATGAATTTTAAGTTTTTGAAAAATAATTACTAAAAAGGTTTTACTCTTTTTTGAACTTCGAAAGCAGTAAAGAATATAAATTAGTGGTTACAAGCATACTGTAACGGTGGAAAATTCCAAAGTAAACAAATTCAAAAACAAACAAATTTATTTCAAAATGAGAAAAATACAAAGCAAAATTCAAAAGCGAAAATAAAAAATATAAAAATGTTATTCGGAAACAAAAATGAAAGAACGTCCTGCGATTTCAGATTTAATTTCATCTCCAAGATTTTCAGTTCCATCAATACTTTTTGAATGTTTTGCAGCATTAACCAAAAAGCAAACACAATATTCTCGAAGTTCAGAAGAATTTGAGGTTATCGAAGCATTAGCAAATTTACAAACATTTGATTCAGATAAAATTTCAATTAATTTTGTTTGGACATAGTCCTACAAACAATAACTATTAGTAAGTAATTTCAAAAATGTAAAAAATATACATGTTAAAAGTTAAAATCGAAAAACATCATTTACAAAGATAATATTTTTAAAAAATCACTTACATGTAATCGCTTCATATCATATTTATCAGCAAAGTGAAGAATTTCAGATGCATTTATTTTAATTCCATCATCAATATCAAGTTCATAACAAAAATCAACAACCATTTTAACAGTATCATAACAAAAATCAGTAATAACAATTTTATTATCAAGGGCTTCTTGAAATTGAGATTCCAATTCAGTTTTGAAGACTGGAGAACATGCAGTTAAAATCAATTTATGAATCTGTAAATTTTCATTAATTATACTGTACATTTAATCATAAAAGTCTAAAACTACATACCTTAAGTTCTTTATTATCAGCAACAATTGTAACATCTTTATCATCATTTTCTCGAAGTAATTCACAAAGTGATAACGGTAAAGCAACTTTAGGATAAACTTGTAAATCTTTTAAAGTCCCTTCAAGTTCAACTTCCATATATCCATCAACGAAGTATTTCCAATTTGGATTAAATAACCTAGCAGTAGTATTATATAATCTTCCACGTTCATTAGATTCACTATTAAAACAAATATTTTGAATTGGTAACCATAATGATGCAGATTTGACATAAATTGCAACACATACATTAATTTCTGTTGCAGCATTGAATTGAAGATGCAAAAACCATCCAATTTGATTTTCTTCACTTTCATTTCTGCCATTTGGATATATTTTGAGACAATATTTCACACCAGGAATATTTGCTTTAAATGTTTTGCTTGTCAAACATCCACGTCCTTGAACATTTCGTAAATCAGCTTCCTTAATTCTCCATTTCATTCCAATTCGGCATTCGTCTGTCTAAAAATTTAAAACAATTTTAATATATCCACGGCCAAAGTTTAAAAAGCACTTACAAATTTTGAAACTTCGTTACCCATTTTTGTATCCAATAAATAATTCAAAAAAATAATAAAAATTAAGTTAATTTTTTCCAACCGATTTAATTGAAATATTCGAATACAATTTAAAAAAAAAATCGTTCCTGCTAAAAAATTTTGAAAAAAATCAATTTAACAATTTCTTGAAACAATGCATGCAAACAAAACTTTTTTTGTTATCCCTAAATTATAGCTTATAAAAGTAAATATTTGTCACCTATTCTTTATTTTGGTCAAAGTTTTTATATTTGACAGCCTTTTCCTTAGGTTAATAGATTTCTTTTGTATTATTATATGATGCATAAAAATCGTCCATGTCCACACTTGTTTTAAAGTTTCCGGAGATTCCATGTCATTTATTGTTTAACCCACAAAATCCTGTCCCCTGGACTAAAAAAGTATTTAAAATTTGCTTAAAATTTTGCTTTAACAAAAATTACAACATTTTTAAAAACTTGTAAATTAACAAAAATTTCAATCAAAAGAATTGCAAAAGCTAATGAAATTCCAATAATGTAAACATAAAAAACTTGAAGAAAGTGATCATGAATTGAAAGGGCAAAAAAGTGCCGTTCTTGAATAGGATTAAATGGTCGTCGCCGAGTTCGATATCCATGTGCCGTTGTAATTTGTTCAACGGCAGGAAGAAGTTTTAGGATGGCTTGATCAAATTTTTTTCGAAGTTTTCGTTGAGATTTCGCGAATGCGAAGGCTGTATAATGTGTTACTTCAAGGTTATCTTTAATTATAATTTTATCATATCTCCGGGAAAACCAATTAAATTGACTTGGAATAAAATTTACGTCAAGTTTAGATTGAAAAACGCCATTGTTTCTGAAATTTGAATAAACTGTTATTAATGTAACCGGCAGCTTGATACTGTAATAACAAGTAAATCAAAAACAGCACAAAATAAATTTGCATAAAAAAATAATTTTTTGGGTATTTGAAATTTTGAGTAAACAAGCTTATGTTAGACCCAAAAATTATTGCTGTCATTTTCAAATTATCTACAATTATGCAAATTTATCTACTCTATGTGCTACGCGAAGGTAATGCCATTCCCAAAACTTACGAAATATCTTCAAATACTTCAGCATCAGTATTTCGAACTTTCATTGGATTCTTTTCTAGGGCTTTATAAAGGTCTCCACATTGATAAGCGCAATAAGGTCGGCGTCTTTTAATATCCGTCATAAAAACTTTTCCTTCCAGCAATCGAGCTAATTTTTAAAATAATTAATTTTTATCACAAATTACTGTAAAAAACCTGAAAGTTCATTCCTGTTTCGAAAAGGAATTTTGTAATAACTCGGTGCAACCAAATTTGAAAAAATTGCTGTTTGATAATAATTCAAAATTATAATCATCGCCAAAACATACAAAAAATTTAGAACAAAAAGTGACCCTGTGGAATTGAGGGGAAGAGTTTGTCGAAGATTTGCAGATATTAATTGCTAAAATTTATATTACTACCGTATAATGCTATTACAGTAATCAATTTGTAAATTACCATTAAACTTTTTCCAGATTCTTGATAAAAAATTTCTTTTGTTGAAGAATTTGGAGGACGAAAAATTAGTGCATGTAAAATATGAATTAACCAAATAATCAAAAATGTTGCAGCTAAAATTGCCCAAACAATCGTCGGAAATGCATTCATGATAAAATTTTGTGAAACTGTTTCATTGGGTTGTCGAACAACGTAAATTGTCTAAAAGTGGTAAAATGAGGTTACTGTAACTAAATAATTGTAATATTTCAAAAATTACTGTACTTGAAAATATCGGGTTGGAAAAGCAAATAATACACTTTTCATTCTTTCTGGGGTTATATCTAAATATATGTATTACTGTAATCTGCTGTTTATGCAAATTATTTTTACGTAATGAAAGACCAGACATTGTAATCTTTTCTTCAGCTAAAAGTCCCATCATTCCTGTCCAATGTGTGGCATTTATTTGTGTTCCCATATCTGGTGGAATTCCAAAATCTTTTTCAACATCAACCTTAAAATACATAATTTCACAATGACCGTAATCATTCAATACAAAAATTTACCACATTCCATTGAAGTCCGAGAATTTTAAAAGCTAATTGAACAATTTCAACTTCAGCCCCAGGTCGAGGACAGTTTTGGTACGGTAACTGTCGAAAACATTTTGTTGCATCCGATTCAGCTTCAATAAATCCAACAGAAATTATGCCAGACATTTTTTTAAAAATTATAGTTTTTCAGTTTCGTAAAAAAATACATTCCCATAAGTTATGAGAATGGGCCATAGCTATGGGAAAATAGCTGTCCAAAAAATAATTGAAATGCAAACAAAAACCTATTTTTAAAAAACCAAAAATTGAATAAAGCAGTGAACGCCCTAAAACAAACAATTGTCACACAAATACAATGAAGGTAAGAAGGCATAAGGCGGTAATTTAAAAAGTTCAAAGGAAGCCGATGGCACCAACGTTTTTTTGCCCGAGTGTAAATTTAAAAAACAAAAACAAATTTTTATTACAAAAAATTAACACAAAAGCATTAAACTTTGGCTACCGAGATCAGCTAAATCAGCAAAAAAAACAAATGAAATCCTCAAACAATGTTTATTATTACAAAGAAATAACAAATATAATATGAACATTTATTTATAACTTCTTATTAAATTTCGCCAAAAAGTCAACGACATCTACCACCGGTTTTCTCATTGGAGTCATTTCTTCACACATCTAAAAATTATTCAAATTATCGAATCAATTAAAATTTAAACTTACATAGACAGCACGTTTCAAGCTTTTGATTTTACGGTAAACAGATTTACACAATCGATGTAAACATGCAGGTGTAATATTAAATATTTCAGCACATTTCGCGAGATCCATTTTATCTTTGAATAACCGATAAATCACCAATGCGGCATAAAAGCGACGAACATATTTGATTTTAGATGGTTCAATTCCATGAACAAGAAGTGCTTTTGTAGAAAATTCTGGCAATATTTGTTTGTTAATTTCGTCAAGTTTTGAATACTATAAATTGAAAATTTAATTTTATATGAAAAGAGAACCTAAAGTCAACAAAAAAATTTTGGTTTCGCGTTCGGTTTCATCTTTCAAGAAATAAAAACCGAAAAACCAGCCACCGAAATTTTAAAATTGCGTCCGGGATAAGCTTATCCCACCGCCACAAAGTATTGTTCCAGACCATTTTGATGGAAACAGGCCCCGTACAAGGCTGTCCGGAATTCCGGATTCCGTGATTCCGGACGATTCTTGGTGTTCCGGATTCCGGATAAAATTTTTTGATTTCTATATAAATTATTCCGTGATTCCGGCTGATTTTTGGCATTCCGGAATTCCGGATCATAATTTTTTTCCGGACAGCCTTGGCCCCGTAGTCGACTCCCTCGGGATGTTTTCCTTTGATGTTTTGTAAAACCCGCCTCTGGAGTTGGAGCATATTCTGATTGTTGCTTTTTTGACAACGCTGCCCTCACATAAGATTGCTCAATAACAACAATAAAAACTTACTTCCTTTCGAAATAATTCAACATCAACAACTTCAATAAAACGTTTCTTAGGAATATGATATGCAATAATTGAAAAATGAGAGTTATTGAATGTTGAGAAATGTTCGATGAAAGGTGACATTTTGCGCGGATTAATTCTTAAACAAAGCGCAGCATTAGCCAACGGGGATAAATAAAGTTGATCCTAAAATCGCAAAAATTTAACTGTCGTCTGATTCAAAAATAAAAGCATTTTCAAAACATTATGTCAAAGACAGTCATACCTGAGTATTTTGTAGTAAAAAACTTGGTTCTTTGAGATCAACAATAGTTTGTTCTAATATTTCAGTTGCTTTAGGATTTTGTCGAACAAATAAAGTATTGTTCATAGCATATTTCAGTTTATCTTCGGTATCATGCTAAAACAAAATTCTAATTAATTAAAACAAAATAAAATTGTAAAAATACTTACTCCAATAGGAACCAACTGAAAGACAAATGGTTCCACCTTTAATCGCGATTCACATTCTGGTACAGGATCATTGAGAACCAGATCCATCTAAAAAGAATAAACAATAATAGAAAAAAAAAGTTAACACAATTACCACACGTGTAGGATTTTCATCAACAAGAATAAAAGATTCGCCCATATCATCAAGTCCTGCCCTACCAGCTCGTCCTACCATTTGGAGGTAATGAGTTTTATCCATAATATGAATACCAATTTTTGCACATTTAATGATAACACGACGGACAGGAAGGTTGACTCCAGCAGCTAATGTTGTGGTTGAACAAATGATTGAAACAATACCATCCTAAAATACATTATAAATTGGATACTGTAATGAGAGTGGTACTTACTCGATAAGCTTGTTCAATTGATTTTCGTTGTGATTTTGATAAATGAGAATGATGATAGGCAATACCATTTTCAAGGCCTTTTTCAAGGATTTTAGGAAGCGGTGCTCCTTCTTTAATACTATTAAAAACTAACTCATCAATAAATTGTCGTCTCTCTTCAAATTTATGCATTCCCAAATCACTAAAAAAACTTTCATTAGTGTCTATTTCAAAAAAATAATAACATACTTCGGAACATTTCGGCATAATTCAATACAAGTGTATTCACATGCATTTCGAGAATTACAAAACATTAACACCGAATGTTGTGGAGTAATTTCAAAAGCAAGTTGACCATACCAAGGCAAATGACGATTCTAAAATAAATATCTTTAAAGTAACCAAATTAAGACCTTTGAGCCCAGATTGTCAAGAACGAAAAATCAGACAAATTCTATTTCGATGCTGCGGTAAAAAAAGAAGGGGAAATTCAAAACTTCACAATTTGTGGGATATTCTAAATCAGGGCTGTGTAAAACTGGCTTTTTACATGCAAAACGAAACAGACCAAAAACCCAATCATTTTAAAAGATTTTGGGATTTTTCTCCGTTTTGTCTTCCTCGAAACCAGAAAAAAAGTATTCTACAGTATCCAACAGCTTCGAACAAATTTGCCAATCCCAAAGACCATTGTTCAATAATTGGCAATACTAATATAATAAAATAAAAAATTGTTTTGCAACTTACAAGGACTCTTTCAGGAACAAATTTATCACCTTGAACACTTGACACTGTTCGATTACAAACGATATGTTCTCGTAATGGAACTGGACGAAATGGTGAATGATAATGGAAACCGCCAACAAATTGAGTAATTTCATCAACATTTCCCACAGTAGCACTCATTGCAATAATTTGATTATCAATTAATGTTCGATATTTCGTAAGCAAGGTTTCCAGATTAGGTCCACGGTTACGTTGATCAACCATGTGAATCTAAATAAAATAATAGATAAATCATCTCTTATTACATAGATAAATGCTAACCTCATCAAGAACAAGTAATCCAATTTCAGAAAGTCGATCAGCTCGTTTTAAATCATTACAAACAATGCTTGCCAATTCATAGGAGCAAATGAATAATGTTCGATGAATTTTTGGAATAGGAAATTTGTGATTATTTCCAGCATATTCTTTTACTTCAATTTCAAATATTTCAGCCAAAGATTGAAAAACGGGAACCTAAAAAATGTATTGATAAAAAATTCTGTAACAGAAAGAATAGACGTGAACATTTTTGTACATAGACTTTCGGGGACAGATATTTTGGAAAATAGCTTTTTCGAAACAACAACTGTGTAGTTTATAATAGTTTTTTCATATTACGGAGAAAACCAACAAGGGACATCTGATTCAATGTAAGCCAAGAATTAGAGCATACTATCGGATGATACAGTACCAAATATCATACAATATCAACCAAATTTCGACAAAATTGGCACAGATGTCCTATACATTAAAAGAATTGTTGTCCGTTGTAAAGAAAAATATGTCTCTGCACCCAAATGGTCACGCTTAAAACTATATACCTTTTCATCCACCAAAGCAATATATGGTAGAGCAAGAATAGCACTACAATCTTTGTTCATCATTTCACGAAGTATCAACAATTCAGCAACCATCGTTTTTCCACCACCTGTTCCAGCCGTTAAAAAAGCACTTTCACCTTTGATCAAACGAGGATCGTTTAAAAATTCGAGTTGCCAAGCTAAAATCGATGCACACAAAAGATTGATCCAAGTCACAAATCAGAAAGAATAAACATACGATAGAATTCTTTAATTTTTCGAATTTCTTTGTACTTTTGAAGCTTTACTTTAGGGATTCCAATGACTTCATCAGCTTTAGCTTTAGTATAAGAACGTCTTGGAGATTTCTTTGGAACAGCTATTGCAATATCTAAAAATTAATCTATACAAAATCTTTGATAAAAACGTAGTTCTCCTACCTGCATCCGCTGAATCAATAGATTGCCGTTTTCTTGACATTGCAGATGTATTTTTATACATATTATTGAAAGTGTTACATTGAAATCTTACTTCAAAGCAGCAATAATAAAAAAAAAATGTACAACGGTATAAAATTTTCAAATATTTTTTTGCAAACAAATTTCTGTAATGTCATCCGCACACATTTTGCCAAAACTGATGAAAAAGAATTTTTCAAAGAATTCTTACAAAATTTTTATTTATCCAAAAAAGTTTCACTGCTTTTTCAGATTTTATTTTTTATTACCAAATTGGTAATCAGATTTTATGTGATTAGCGCCGACTAGAATAAAGTAGTTCTTTAGAGTGCTATTCTTCGTTGGGTTGAAATATATTTTTTGTGTCTTCTTCTTTCAATGACTAGTTGTTGCTTCCTTCCTTTTTCCCTATTAAAAAAAGAGATGTCAAATAACGACCATTATAAATAAAATGATGGGGTAAGATAATTTGCTTTTGAATTGAAGTTACAAATATTTCAATGTCCATTCATGTCCGGAGAAGAGAGTCCATTTTGATGTTTTTCAATAGCACTTTTTGGTGCCAAAAAAGTTGAGGCATAACTTTGGCTTCAAAAGAAATGCCAAAAATGCCTAAACAGTAATATATTTTTGATTATCGATGATATCGTTTTTAACAATTCTATCTCAAAATTGTGAAGTTCTAAAACTGAAGTGTTTCCTTGAAAAAAATCTGTTACACTTGAAACGGAAGAATAATTAGTAAAAAAAAATGCCATCTGTGTTTTTCCAAAAAAGTTTTACTTTCTTTTTTTAAATAATTTATTTCACTCTTGCCTTTCCTCTTTCTTTCTTTTCAAAGTTAGTTCATTTTTGAAAAGATCCCATCCATCACGGAAGAAGCTTATTTTTTCTTCAACAACAAAAAATATGTGACTTATTACTATTTTTAATTTATTACTTTTTGAAATTCTTTATGTTGCCAAAATTTTTAAAACTTTTTTTTCGTAATATAAAATTTTGTTACTTTTCATAAATTTTAAAGATTTATTCACAGTCGTGTTTTTTTGGATTTTCTTACCTAAAAAATTTTCTAATGTAGTTTTGATGGTAAAAATATTTACAAAAAATATGTCAAAACGGAAACCATCAATTTCCTATTTTTCTTTTCTTACCCATAAAAATTACTGTATTCCTTTAAAAACTCGAGTTAATTTAACTTGCAAAATACTTTCTTTCACTTTTTGAAAAACTTTAAATTTTTTAGGCACTAAAAAGAAGTAAGAAAAAAAGTGGTGATTGTTTATTTATTTATTATTCCTTTCCTTTTTGGATTCCAACAATTTTGAAGTTGAAGAAGGACAAAGAAAAGAAGAAATGTTTTCTTCTTCTTTGGCAACAACAAAGGCGGAGCAAAAAATAAAAAAATGCAAAAATGCATTTCCTTCTTTTTTTCGAAGAAGGCAAAACCAAGAATCCGGAAAATCAAATAAAAACCTAAAAAATTTTGTAACAGAAAAAGAAAGTAAAGAAAGAGGAAATAATAAAAATAGATTTAAATGGTTCAACAAAAATAAGAAGGTAGGCTAATTTTTAAAAGTTACTGTGCTTTTGTAGTCTTACAACGAAAGCAAAATTTTGGAAATTAATCAATATCATGTTTAGGAATCAATATTCTGTAGTCTTTTAATTTCTTTATTTTTACCGATTCTAAGATTCAGAATCATGTTGATTGGATTCCCGTTACTTTTACTCTTTCATAATACCACCGAATCAATGACCAATCCAAAAACGGTTGATTGGAAACCGCTGGGAAAAAATAAACATCCGGATTTGGCATATCTTGAATCGCTACTAAAGTTGCCAGGAACCGAAATTCAAGTGGGTCAAAGATTTGAAATGAATGAAGCAAAACCTGCGGATTTGCCAAAACCGATAAATATTCCACCAACATCAACAAAGTCAACAACAAGTTTACAGACTCTTCCAAAAATTAAAACACCGTTGATTGGAGAAATGAAAATTAAAATGGAAAGGGCTTTGAAATTGAGTAAGTTCAGCATTTTTTATGGCATTATTTTTTGGCATATGATTTCAAAAACATATATTAAAAGTTTGGCATCTGATAGTAATACTATAATGTTGATGGCATTGGCACTTTTACTTACTTTTGCCATTTTGATAAGAAATTCGTATTGCTTTAATTTTCTTGCATAGATTTTAATGGCATCCATTTTTATATGAGATGGACTTGTTAAAAATGCCATGGCATTACTACTTTGCTGATTTTCTAATAGATGCCAATTAAACGACTTTAAACTTTGACAAAAAATGCCATGGCATTTTAATACTACATCTAGTTCAAAAAAAAATGTTTTTTTACCCATTTTTTGTCCTTCTATTTTTTCCATTTTCGCTGCTTGCTATGAAGCGTAAATCCTTTAACTTTCGCTTTTTTTACTTTCTCCAAAAAATTGCCAAAGTCGGAGATACTTGAAAACTTGAGTTAAAAGTGTTTCTTTAAAATTTTTCTTTTTTCTGTTCTGAATTATGAAAAACTTCCCAAAGATTTTTTAATCCCAAAAAAAAACACTTTTGTTGATGCCCAAATAAGTTTAACAAAAATGTGATGGAATATTTTTTTGGCATTTTTGTCTTTCACTTTGATGGTTTTATTTTATTTTGAAGCCTGTGGGAATTTAAATAAATAAAACTAAAAGTATTTAATATTTAAAACAAATAAATTCTTTGGTTTCAATTGTTTTTTTCTTTTGGGGTATTGTTTTCAATGTTGGAAAAAAATGTGGTAATCTTTGGTAAAATTTTTTGGGTTTCAAAAATTTCATGACCATCCAAATTAATGGAATTTTGAAAAAGCAGTTTTAAAGGTTATTTAAAAACATGGTATGCCAATAATTGAAAGAGTAAATTTGTCTTACTGTAGATATTCAATTTTTATTACTACAGTAGCCTAACAATGCTACAGTACCCACAATTCCATTTCTTTCTAGAATCAATGGCAGATGGAATTGAAGAACTCCTCTACCGTACCCTTCTTGACCCAAATTATTATGAGAAAGATGTTCGGCCAACCCCACATCACACCCTTCCAACAAATGTCACATTCGGGTTTCTTTTAAATCAAATTGTCGAAATGGATGAACGAAATCAAATTTTAACAACTCGATGTTGGTTAAATGTTAATTGGTAATTTGCATAAATTTACAAGATTACAGTAATCATTAACATTTTTAGGTTGGATAAAAGACTTTCATGGAATGCATCAGAATGGGAGGGCGTTAAAAATTTATATGTTCCATATCGAAATCTTTGGAAACCTGATATTATTTTGGTAAATTATTACAAGATTACTGTAGCTTTAAAAAATAAAATTTTACAGGTAAATAATGCAGTTCGAGAATATTATGGCTCAATTTTATCGACGGATGTTATGGTGACATCAGAAGGAAATGTGACATGGCTATTTTCGGCACTTTTTAAATCATCTTGTCAATTAAAGGTCCGATATTATCCTTTTGATGGACAAGAATGCATTCTAAAATTTTCGTATGTTTCTTACAGTATTCATTTGAAATTATTACAGTATCCCCATTTTTAAGGTCATGGAGTCATGACATTTCAGAAATTGATTTACGTCTAACAACAAATCAAGGCGATCTTTCAAGTTATTTAAATTCAACAGAATTTGATTTGACGGAAATGAATGCCATGAGAATTGTAAATATTTTTCCAACGAATAATGAAACACTTTGGCCAACAATTGCAATTTCGATTAAAATGGAAAGAAGGCCACTTTTTTATGTTTTTAATCATGTAAGCTTACCCTAGGGACAATAATCAAAAATGATAAAGAAAATAATTTTAAAATTACTGTATTCTTTCGGTGTTGTTATAATAAAACAAAAAGTACAGTAATCGAAAATAGCCAACTTTACAATTTTTTGTTACTGTATTTTTTGTTCAATTTTAGTTTTAAGACAAAAAATACAGTAACTGGAAAAAACAGATCTTCTCGAATATGATTACTGTAAATTTTAGGTTTAAAACTTAAAATAATGTAAACTCTAATTGTTTAAAATGTTTATTTTATCAATTTTTAGATCATTCCATGCATTCTAATTTCATCGATGGCAGTTTTTGGATTTTTAATGTATGTTTTTGGACAAGCTTTTAAGATTTTTACAGATATTTATTTTAGGCCACCAGAAACAGGAGAAAAAATAAATCTTTCAATTACAACAATGCTTTCAATGGGAGTTTATCTTCAATCGATTACAGAATCCATTCCACCAACTTCAGAAGCCGTTCCCTTAATTGGGCAATATTATGTTGGATCATTATTTATTGTATGTTTGGCAACAGCCACAAATGTGGTCTCCTTGAATGTTCATCGAACAGGTGTAACATGTCAAGGACGGCATGTGCCATGGTGGATGGAAAAATTTATTCTTGGATATTTGGCAACTGTTATGAGAATGACCATTCATGAACCGGATTCAATAACCCTTCTAAAAACTTCTCAAGCAAAACGATCAACTTTGAGAAGATCGAGTTTATTAAGGGATTTAAAAAAGATTCGAAGTCCATACTCAAGGAGTAACGCAGAGGAGACAAAAAATGGAGAAATTTGTGAATGCTTAACTGCTGAAGCTACTGTAAGTTTTTGATGTTCCAGAAGTTTCTCTTTGATGTTTTCATTCTATGTCGGGAATAGAAATTACAGTAATCCAAATCATAAGTATTTCGATTACATTATTGGCCTAAAATACATTAAAGAAATTCATGAACCAGATTCAATATTATTATTGCATTTTGGTTACTGTAATTGATGAAATACTGCGAAGTCTACAGTAATAAATAAGGAACTCAAACAAGTAACTTTTTTGATTACTGTATTCAAATAACAACAAAAGCAATTGGTTTTTTCTTGGTTACTGTAGTTTTTATAAATTATCTATTCTCAATATCAATACATTTTAGGAAATGCAATTAGCAAACAATACCGTCAACAATCATAAACTTTCTGAAGTTGAATTCATTCAAAAACCAAATACTGGAGAATCTGCATTTTTGCAGAGAATGGTCACGGAACAAGTAATTCCAAGAATGTCAAGTAATGCAAAACCAGAAATGTTAAATGAATTTGAAGAAAGATTCAAGAGGATTCTGAAACGAATTTATCGATCCCTTCAACAACGGGAAATTCGAGATGAAATTTTAGATGAACGAAAACGAATTATGTGGCAATGGCAATGTTTGGGTAAGTGAATAAAACTCGGATAAAATTTAAAAAAATTAGCCTAAAAAATCTCTGATAATTATCAAATGCCATTTTTAAGCGGAAGTTGTCGATCGATTTTTATTATTACTATTTTCTATGGCCACTGCGTTAACAATCGCCTTATTCCTTGTATTACCGGTTACACTTCGAGATTTCTTTAATTGGTCAATTATTTAAATTTAAATATTACTACTTTTGAAGCTTAACTAAACCATTCGCCAAAATTTTGGTTACTGTAGAAGCAAAAACCTTCTTCTTCAACGTGATTTTTGAATTATTTTATCTGTTGTAAAATGGCAAATAAAATAATGACAGAAAACTTCTCAGAAATAACTAAAAAGGTCGTTTAACCTTTTTATTTCGATTCAAACACATTATTATATTGAAATTTATTAAAAAGAAAATGCTTAACAACAAAATTTTCATGAAAACGATAAAAAAGTAAAAACCAGACAAAATTTGTTTTGACAAACGAAGTAATTATTTAAAAACAGAAGGAAACGAACGTCGACACACTTCAGCAGCAATTTCATCTTTAAGTTCTTCAACATTATCAGTAAAATCGGATGTACCAAATTGATCAATTAAAAAGCAGACACAAAATTCTTTAAGCTTTTCTGAATTTGAAGTAAGCGAAGCATTGGCAAAACGAACAACATTTGATTCAGATAATTTTTGAATGATTTCAGTTTGAACAACATCCTATAAATATTACATATGTTAGGTAAGCAATAAAAAAGTGAAATAAAAACTTACATGTAAATCTTTGAGATCATATTTATCAGCAAATTGCAAAAGTCCTGGTGTATTTTCTTCAGTAATAAGATCTTTGATATTCTGTTCATAGCAATTTTTAATTGCAATTTTGACAGTTTCAAAAGAGAAATCTGAGATAACAATTTTATTTTCTTGAGCTTCTTTGAATTGTTCAGTTTCTAATTCAGCTTTAAAAACAGGTGATTTTGTACATAAAATCCATTTATGAATCTATAATTCTCAAATGAATAACAAAAACTGAACTTCCATTACATACCTTTAATGCTTGATCTTCAGCAAGAATAGTGATATTCTTTTGTTCATCATTTTCCCATAAAGCATTAACAAGAGATGTAGTTTTGGAGCTTTTTCTTTTGATTCCTTGAGATTTAAAAGTTCCATGAAGCTCAATTTCCATAAATCCATCCTCAAAATACTCCACTGCTGAATCAAAAAGTTCTTCACGAGTAAAAAGATAACATTCTTTTCCTACAGATTTATCATAAGTTGTCTTTACTGAAGTAGATTCATAGTCAGCAGAAGGAACAGAATAACTAAAATCAGCATTGATTTTCTTTGTCATCCCAAAAACAAGATGCAAGATGATTTTTACTCTATTTCTTTCACTGAGATTTCTTCCATGTGGAAATATTTGAAGAAAATACTTTACTCCAGGAATATTTGCAAGAAATGTTTTAGTTTCAATGCTTTCATATTCTCGAACATTTCGTAAATCAGCTTCCTTGATTCGCCATTTCGCTGAAACTGAGCATTCATTCTCCTAAAAATTTGTTAATAAGCAAATACCAAAGATATGAAAAACAATTACCTGGCCTGAAATCATGTTTCCAAAAAAGTTATTTATCATAGCAGAACTAAAAAACTTATGAAAGGTAAGAATAAAAGTTAATTTTATGGATAAAAAAAGATAAAAACGAAGTTCTGGCTTTTCGAGGAAACCAACAAAGCAAGGATAAAGCAAAATAAAAAAACAACACGAACGAACTTTTAGTATGACAAAACAGTTTTCTCAAAAGCTGCTGCTTTCTTTGATAACCTCAGAAGAATTATCTTCACATGCAGAATCTTATACAATAAAAAAGATTTAAAATTTAACAAAATGCGTACAATTGATTTTTGAAGCAAAACTAAAGTTATCACATTCAACGTTGACTTTTGATTCGCAAATCAATTTTCTGCAGATTGTGTTGGCAAAATGTGTCTCACTGCAAGCAAAAAAAGCGGGAGATTTAAAAAATTTTGAGGAAGAGAAACAGCTATTTTTTGATTTTTTTCAAAAGCAACTGAGTTCGCTCCTGAGTTGATGAGCTTGTCAGCAGCAAAAATCGATATTATTTCAAACGGTAAATGTCAGATTTTTTTCAAAATTGCAGACGTCAGATCTGAACAAATCCTAACAAGAAACAATGTCGCTAAGAAACCCCACAATTAATCGAATTAACATTTAAGGCATGAATTTGACTATAAAACATAAAATTATTTTTAAGTTAAAAAAGGACTTTCTAAAACTCTTTGTCTTGTCAATTTTTCTTTTACGTAATTTTATGTTTTTTTTGTGATTAAATTATTGGTATTTAGTAAAACGGGGGCTGCACAATTAATTTAACATGAAACAGAATTTTCGTATTTTACACTTTCAAGATTTCTACGTTGGTCATGCGATGTTTATTTTTTTGGGATTTCATGGAATAAGGTCACGAAAAATCTGCCTTTAAATTTCATAAGCGAATCTTTTGTTATTAAAAGGTGGTATTTTTTCTCACGCTTTTAACACACAATAGATTGCATTGTTAATCTTGGAAAAGGGTACAGAGTTCATTTTATAACTTTTTGGTTGTACAGTATTTTTGTCTTTTTACAAAGTGCATATTGTAGTTACAATTTCTTTTATTATAATTCAATGCAAATATCTATTTCAAGAAAATGAACTTTTACAGTTTCAAAAGTTTGTAGGTGTTTTTTTACGTATAAAATGCAAAAATTTGGAGTAGTTTTCATGAGTTTAAATTTAATAAAATATTTTTGAATAGCTTTGTAAAATATGTATATTAAATAAAATCATGCCGACAGTATTAAGTGATATAAAATGGTGGAATAATATTTGTGTAATTCCATTTGGAATCATTTTTAACTCTGTTTTATTATTCCTAATTAAATATAAATCAGCTCCAAATTTGGCAGATTACAAAAAAGTACTGTATCTTGGATGTTGTACAGATTTAATTTTTGGGACATGGTATTTTTTGACTAATCCGGTTTGTTTGTTTTTAACTTTTAAGTTTAGAAATATAATTTTTGCGATTCCAACAAAACCAAAAATTTCGATTCTGAAAGCCGAATTTCAGTCATTTAAAAATCTAAAAGTATAAATTTGAATAACAATATCATACTTTTTAAGGATACAACATTTATCAGTGGTGTTTATATTGTTTTTACACGTGGAATTTTGGGATATCTTCCATTTCCTTGGACAGTTTGGGCTTGGCCTTTCACAATTTTAACCCTGTATTTTTCATTCATAAATGTTTGGATTCAATTTGTTTATCGATATTTTCTTGTTTGTTGGTAAGGGTTTTTTTTGGAAGACCCTCTTTATAAAATTTTTTAAAAATAAAATTTTTGCTTAATTAATGTTGGATCAGATTTTCCAAAATCGAAAATAAGAAACTTGCTTTTAGGAAAATTAAATTAAATGGATGGAAATTTTTCTGTTTGTTTTTAATTGGATTTAGTTTGGTTTCGGCCCATCCAATCTATGAATGGTATCATTTAATTGTCCGAATTCGAACTGACAAAGACTTTGAGCCTCTTTTAAATGGCACTGAATGGATTATCAATGATGGAAAACCTCCGGCATTTGGAGCTTTTTCAATGGTAAATTTCAATTTTAACAATTTTTGACAATATATTTTGCAAAAAGAATACTGTATTTTTAGAGAAATGATGGCCCCAGAGAAGATCATACAATTACATGGGGGAATATGCAAAATTATAAAATCGCGTATATCACTTTAGCCTATGCTTCAATAATTTTTTGTGGAATTTGCATATTTTATGAAATTAAGAAGAGCGAAGGATTGTTGAGCAGCGATGCCAAAAAATATCAGTTGCAAATTTCTATTGTCATGACGGTTGAGGTAATTTTAAAATGAACACACTTTTATTTTAAAAACATTTGCATACAGTGTTTTTGCATCTTTTACTTTGAAGTTGAAGTTGGACAAAAAAATCAGATACAACATTGTCCCACCTTCAAATTCAAAGCTGCAACAACTCTGTTTTTTCAACTGATAATTATGCAAATTTTTTGTAGGGTGTTGTTCCGATTTTTACAATGGTTTTTCCAATTTTGCTTGATTTAATTACAATTGTGACCGGAATTCGAGTGCCCTGGGGAGGTGCGTTATCTTTAATGCTCTGTGGTTTGGCGCCAGTAATAAATCCATTTGTAAAACTTACCGTAATTTCGTGTTATCGAAAATGGATTTTAAAAACTCTTCGACTCAAGAAACATTTTGAACAAAGGTTTTCTGTTGCAACTTCAGTGGTAAATGTTGGTCAATCTGCAAGTCCACGGCCATCAATGACAACTCATCATTAATTTTGAAAGTGTACTGTATTGATCTTCTAATAAATATTTGATTATTCTGATTTTTGTCTTCAAGAATGATTTTTTTAAAGTATTTAAATTAATTAATTTAGAATAATTTTTTTGTTTGTGATATTTGGACTATGATTGATTGATCTACCAACTATAGTCATCTGTAATTTTTTCAAGAGTTATAAATTAATTTTTACTAACTGAAAGGGACAATTGTTTATCATTTTTCTTTTGAAATTCATTTTTTCGTTGTTAATAATTATCACATATTTTAAATAACTGTAAAACATTTGTTGCGAATTATCATCCATAATAACGTGGATACCATCCAACGGGGTATACCAAATTTTGACGTTGCGGCTGTTGAACATAGTAATATGTTTGTTGTGGCATTACAGCAGCTCCTCTCCCTATGTTCGCATTAGTGTTTGTGTTCGTGTTTGTGCAAGGTCTTTCCCCAATTTTACCACCACCATAATTTCTGCAACATAAATATTAATTTTTTGTGTAAACCTTGAGCTAACAATAATCATGGTAAAGAATAGCTTACGTTCCATAACGTCCATAATTGTTGTTGTAATTTGCATATCGATTATACATGTTGTTGTTGTTTGTTTGGTACCCGTTATTTGTGCCATAGCAAGGTTGAACTCTATCTTGTTTTTTAATCGGCTGAATAGCCTTAGTTACAATTCTTGGAGTTGTAGTGGTCGTTGTAGGGGTTGTTGCAATTGTTGTTGTTGATGGAGGAGTTGTTGTTGTAGTTGTTGTGGTGGTTGTTGTCTCATCATAAATATGATCAAATTTCGAGGTTTCAGCTGTTTCAACTTTAATTTCAATTTGTTGTCCTGTTAGTTCTTTACTCATTATCACTCGATTGAAAGCATTTTCTGAGATAGTTTGAATATTTTTTGTATTTACTCGATATAAATCAAAATTTTTTTGTTCAAATTTCTCGCCAGTCCATTTTACATTCCATTTATTCTTTTCAAGTTGTTTATTAAAATCTTCAACGTTGACATTGTTTATCGATTCTCTAAAGTTTCAAACTTGATGCAACCTTTTAATTAACAATTTTCTAATAACTTTGAACATTTTAATTACCGTTCATGTTCATTATTGCTGGCGTCCTCATGTTTTTGACCATGTGAAAATCCAAACATTAATCCAAATCCTTCAAACATGCCCCCAAGGCTAAAAGAAGTTTTATGTGCATTTGAATGTTCTGATGAAACTTTGTCTCGAAAGGAATTGGCTTTCTTTTTATCAAATAAAAATTTCTTTTCTTTTTCATTAAATTTGATTGTTTCATTCAAGAAAGAAGTTTGGATATCCGGTCTTGTAAAAATATCATCCCAAAAAACAGAATCCCAATTTTCTTTTGTTAATTCAATTGATTGAATTTTATCTTGTTCAAAGATTTTTACAAGTTCTTTTACTATTGCCCCTTCTTCTTTTGATGCCTTGTAATCAGCGGAGACTTCTTCATCAAAAGTTACAGAATTAAAAACTTCATGCGCTAATCGATTTGCATCTTCAGAAGTCAAATATACATTACCTAAAGGATTTTGAAAAAGATATATTAAATCGTTAATGTTCAGATCTGACGTGTAGGATGCTGTCCAGATATTACGTCATCAAAATTTCGATTTTTTTGGACCCCTACCTCTCTATGCGTCATACAATCCCTTTGATGTTTGCCGCAACATCAAAGCGGCGTCATAATTCCCTGTCCCCCTACCTACCTGTCTTTTGATGACGTAATATCTGGACAGCCCCTAAGGGTGTATTATAAGGGGATATGGGATTAGACAAAAAAAAGCGACAAAGATTAAAGGAAAAAGATTTGAAAATTTCGAAAAACATGTCAGATCTGGACTATCCCTTATCCATACCATCTTTATCAGCGTTATCATTTGTTAAATTGCTAAGAAATGATGCCTTTTCAAGTGAAGTACCAGTAATTTTTATGTGCCGAGAAGATGTCGATGATGCAATCAGGGTGTACTCAAAATACAGCTTTGTTGCGCTCAAAAAGAATTCAGTCCTTGTTTTTGCATCATTTAACTAAAATAATAATAAACGTTCAAAATAGTTAAAGCACATTTTTTTAATAAAAAACAAACCATTTTGCCACAAAAAGTTTCATCTTTTGGATATAATGCAAATGACATTGTAAGTGGTTGATCACCAAAAGATCTCCATTCTTCATCAAAATAGATATTTGGATTTGAATTTCCAAGTCCGATCCGAACTGATTGCATTGGCAAGAGAATGATATCACCAGTTTGGGCAAGAATATTTCGTTGTTTTAGGGCTTTTTGAACAATTGTTGCAACTTCAAAATCCCATAATTTTACTTTAAAATTAAAAACTGAACGAGGCTGCGCAGAATAATCATCCCTTTCACATGTCACAGAATTCAAATCAATGATACAAAGTGGTGTGACATAAAATCTTAAAAATTCTTACTGTAATTCATCTTTAAAAAATCTAAAACCTTGTATAATTTTTGTCAACATTTTGTTTCCAAACAGATAAAGATCTTCCTTTATAAATAACAGATAAAATAATTTGTTCTTGTCGAACCACTTGATCCCATAAACTTTGGATCGGGGATGATGCCCCGTTCACCAATGTTGACATTGAGAAGCATAGCGTTACATACAAAAACAATTTAAATGTCATCTTTTTTTACTCCAAAATGAAGTTTTCTAAAATATACAAGACAAATTTAGGATTTTTTTAGCACACGAAGAAGAGCAAATGTCAAAAGATGTGGAAAAAAACAGAAGAAATGGAAGGTTTTAAAGAAACGCTTTTAACTTCAAAAATAAACCATTAAAAATGTCTTTGTTTGATGCAAAAACAAATTTGCCAGACAAATTTTACAAACTTCTGCAGCAGTGCTTTTTCGTGAAACGATTTTATTAAAACTATCTTTTTAATAGTGTTTATTGATTAATTCAATGTCTAACCGCTTTCAAAAAATATTGTTTTGCACGGAACTATCAAAAAAAGGAAATAAAATGAACGTCCCTGATCAGGCAAAACGATTTAACGGTTCTCAATACGAAATACGTTTCACAGCTAGAAATTTCTTTTAAAAAACAACCAAGGAGTTTCATCTCATTTTGATTTTTCGACAGATGTATATCCCTAAACACTTAAAGATCTTTTATCACATCCTCCTGAATTCTAACAACATGAGCATCGAATTTTTTCCTCTGTTATAACTGGAAAAAATTGGGCCTGACTTTGAAGAAATGGGTTCGCTGTCATTTTTGAGAAAATGAGAAATGAGAAATACCTACAGGCGCGCCTTAGAGATTTTTATAATTATTGATTTTGATGCTGCTGTGCACGAAAAAGTGAAGAAAATAATAAACCATTCATTGTTGTTTCATTAATCATTCGTTCACTAGTTTTTTAGTTCCTAATTGTTCCCATATATTTTTATTAAACTTTTTAAAATGGAATCTGCTGCTGCATTGTTATATAAAGAAAAGTATAAAAGTTTAAATTTGGATAAACTTGAAAATGATAAAATGCGAAAAGAAGCATTGGATAAATTTGCATTAGAATATTTATTGCTTCCAGATGCATGGAAAATGAGGATTCAGTAATCACTTTTTTATAAGCTTTAATTTTTATTAATTATAATTTCAGATGTGAAAAAAATCTCTCGTATTCTAAAAAGAAAAATTTGATTAAAACAGCATTATCTGATTTTTATTCAGAAGAATTTTTTGATTCTCTTGATTCAAAAACCAAAGAAATATTTGAACGAGAGGTAAGGATTTTAAATAGTTAGGAGTTGTAAATTTAAACTAAAAATTTAAGGAAAATCCATTTGATCGATGTTTAAAATGGAGATATGTTAAAAGCACGGAATCAAAAATTACACCTGAGTTATTGGGAACCGCAGAATCTGAAAAAATTTTGATAGATGCATTAAGCTTTTCCCATTCAAAACTCGGACACATGTTTGATTTATATAAAAGATATTCTGGTATGCATTCCTTAGGAAATATCTAAAAATTGGCCAAATAATTAAAAACTTTGTAGGAAAATTTGTCTCGAACAAATTTACCCATCAACTTCGGGGGTACAAAGATCTTTATGAAAAAATTGAAGCTGATGAAAAAAATTTAACAAAATGGTGTGAATGGATTATCCAAACAAAGAATAATCGATTTATTATACAAAATTTTGAATGTCGAATTGCAAAAAATCCATTTGAAATCGAACTTTGGAAAATTTACATGGAATTTTTAATAACCGTCAATAAAAAGGTATTTTCTATTTTTTGAAATTACTGTAATTTCTAAAAATTTTTAAAATGTTTTTTCTTGTTTTTAACGATATGATTAAAGTAAAAAATGACACTTTTTAATTAAACCCATGAATAAAAATTAATCAAAAATAACAAATTTTAGGCCGCCTTTGATGTGTATCATCGATATCGGCGACTTTTTATCGATGATAATAGTATAAATGAAATATTTGGGAATTTAAAAGTTGAAGAAACTTTATCCAATGTCAATTATTTGGAACAAATGAAATTTCAAAGACCATGTTTAAAAAGAAGAATTGGGAAACCATATTCAAAACTAAACTTAAATGTTTACCAAAAATTACCAAAGCAACAAAATTTTTCATTTCGGGCCAATTTCTTGAATTATTTGATGAAAACTGCTTCAAAAAATTTGATTTACAGATTCCATCAAAGCTGCCGACAACTTTTTCTGCTTAAAAATATTCCATTGTGTCATTCAATTTTTATTGGAAACAAATATAAAATTAAATATTTCAAAGATTCTATATACGGTAATGAGATGATAATTAATAGATTACCAGAAGTGTGTTTGGAACAGAATTTAATTGTTGAAAATTGTTACAATTTTGAAATATTACCTGTTATTATTCCAAAAATAAAAAGCTGTAATCTTGCATATTTAAAAATTTCAAATCAAAACTTTTCAACTACAGAATATGAAATTTTAACTGAATCTAAACAAATCCGATTTATTAATTTTTCGTTGGTATCTATCAGAGACAAAAATGGATGTCCGATTACATTGCAGGATTTGCTTAAAAATTTACTGGACGCTTATCTCATTATGTAAGTTGAACACTCTAGGCATACAAAACAAAATGTTTCATTCTTTTTAGTGTCCCAGTAAAAATCTCTATTACTTCTGAAACGGCGGCATTCCTTTCTGAAATGAGATTAAATCAATCTCATGGTGTAATAAATATTTTAATTTCAAAAAACTCTCTTAATTTTCCTTCAACTGAATTTGTTCAATTTTCTACAGTAAGCCTATCTCTGCTTTAAAATAATCTACAGTATTATTTGAAATATTGTTTTTAGGGAAACCAAACAAGAAAAAATTCAGTAATTCATATATCTTGTGCCAGTGATGTTGATGATGAACAAGTACAGGATATTTGCCTTTCATTTAGAAATGCAAGAAATGATTGGAAATTACGTCATCCACATAATCAATCATTAATTCGTCTCTATATCTGTAAAACTGTATAGAATTTTCTAGATTTTCATTTTTTTAAACTATTATCGTTGATTTCATCTTGAACTTTTTTAAAAAAAATTTTGTAATCAACTAGATGGTTCTTTTTTAACATGGCTATTTAACATTGGAGTATTTTTGCTGTGATCTTTAAAATAAAAACAATTTTTTTCCATTGTCAGTTTTCCATGGTTTTACCATTTGGCACAGAAAGCAGCCTTTTTTGAAGATGTCTTCGTTCATAGCATTGTTCGTTCAGATCAGGATTTTGTTTAAATCGAACAGTGTTTGATTCAATATCGATATCTCCATATGGAACAGTGTATTCGCTTTTTCTAAAACACCTCCATTTTAACAAACACAACTTAAAATCGAAAAAAGTAAATGATAGACAATGTGAAATTAATTTAACTAACGGCAAATCATGAATGAATGGTTTACTTTTCTTATTTTCATGCACAGCAGTAATCAATAATCACAAAAATTGTCAACTTGGAAATGCCTGTAAGTATTTTATCAAGTGGTTTAGTTTTTTGCCTTTATTGACCTTATACCGCATAAGTTATGTAGGTGATTAATGAATTTAAGGCCTTCTCAACTGGTTACCCAACAGAAAGAGGTCAGAATTGTTTTTTCTCGACAAAAAGACCCTACCTGATAGTCAGGTTCGTGCTGCACAAACATGAAAAGAATTGGAAGAAAAAAATACGAAAATTGTCATCCCCTTTAATAACACAAAAAATCGAGTACAGCTTTTTTATCTTAGGGAAAATAAGAAATGAAAAATACCTACAGGTCAACTATGCTTGCCTCAGAGATTTTTATAATTATTGATTTTGATGCTGCTGTGCACGAAAAAGTGAAGAAAATAATAAACCATTCATTGTTGTTTCATTAATCATTCGTTCACTAGTTTTTTAGTTCCTAATTGTTCCCATATATTTTTATTAAACTTTTTAAAATGGAGTCTGCTGCTGCATTTTCATATCAAGAAAAGTTTAAAAGTTTAAATTTGGATAAACTTGAAAATGATAAAATGCGAAAAGAAGCATTGGATAAATTTGCATTAGAATATTTATTGCTTCCAGATGCATGGAAAATGAGGATTCAGTAATTCTTTTTTATAAGCTTTAATTTTTATTAATTATAATTTCAGATGTGAAAAAAATCTAACGTATTCCAAAAAGAAAAATTTGATTAAAAAAGCATTATCTGATTTTTATTCAGAAGAATTTTTTGATTCTCTTGATTCAAAAACCAAAGAAATATTTGAACGAGAGGTAAGGATTTTTAATGGTCGGTTTTTAATAAAAAAATAAAATTTAAGGAAAATCCATTTGATCGATGCTTAAATTGGAGATACTTTAAAAGCACGGAAGCAAAAATTACACCTGAGTTATTGGGAACCGAAGAATCTGAAAAAATTTTGATAGATGCATTAAGCTTTCCACATTCACAGCTCAGTGATATATTTACTATGTATAACAGACATTCTGGTATGTCTTTTTTTAGAAATGTCAAATACAAAATTGACCAACCTATAAAAAGAATGATTTTGTCAAAGACGAAAAAAAGCATGGATCTTCGAATTTTCTCTCACATCATTTTTTAAAACACTGAATTAAGCATTTTTTATTTACTATTAGTAATAAAATTTACTATTAGTAATAAAATTGAGTGAAAATTAGAAAATTTATGCAATTTTTTAATTTTTCACTCATGATTTTGCATTATTAATGGAATGACTGAAAAAAAAAACATGTAAAAATTCACTCGAAAAATTTGATAGAATTTTTACAAAATCATGAGTGAAAAATTAAAAAATTTCAAAAATTTTCACAAATTTTGAGTGAAAAATGATTAATTCATCAAACATAAAAATCAATTTAAAAATGAGTGAAAATTCGAAGATTCATGCTTTTTTTCGTCTTTGACAAAATCACTCTTTTTATAGGCGTCTTATATGCAGGAAACTTCAAAAAGTTAAAATTACTCGTTTGGCATTGTGTTCTCCTCTTTAATATTTTTTAGCTTTTTGAAGTTTCCACGGTGTGCTGAAACGTCCTGTCAGCATTTTTTTTCGCTTGCTTTTTTCCATAGTAAATTTTCAAACCCAAATTCTGAGAAACTGAAGTAGTTTAAACGAAATCTGTAAAAACAGAAAAAAAGGTTATTATAATTTTATTCGATTTCCGTTGGAAAAATAAAAAAAGAAGATCCAGAATCCACAGGATTCAGAATTCAATGCAAAATTCATACAAAACTCTTTCATTTTGTTTGTGGATGCTCGTCACTCACATTTTGCCAAGACTCGATTTTTAATGTATTTTTTATATGGAAGCGAACAAAATTCTGAATCCTGTGGATTCTGAACCACCTTTTTTTATTTTTCCAACGGAAATCGAATAAAATTATAATAACCTTTTTTTCTGTTCTTACAGAATTCGTTTAAACTGCTTCAGTTTCTCAGAATTTGGGTTTGAAAATTTACTATGGAAAAAAGCAAGCGACAAAAAATGCTGACAGGACGTTTCAGCACACCGTGTTTCTGCAGATATGTAACTAAACACTTTGTAGGAATATTTGTATCGAAAAAATTTTCGCATCGATGTCGCGGCTACAAAGATCTTTATGCAAAAATTGAAGCTGATGAACATAATTTAACAAAATGGTGTGAGTGGATTATCCAAACAAAGAATAATCGATTTATTATACAAAATTTTGAATGTCGAATTGCAAAAAGTCCATTTGAAATTGAACTTTGGAAAATTTATATGGAATTTTTAATAACCGTCAATAAAAAGGTATATTCTATTTTTTGCATTACTGTAATTTTTAAATTCGTACATTCACTGAATTAAAAAAACTACAAAAATTCTTCCTCTTTTTTCAAATTCATCTCTAATTTTTAAAAGAGGTTCATCACTTGCTGCTTTTTTAAACTCGCAAAGAAGTTTGTGAAGTAGACATTAATTGAAATTCAGTGACTTTCGCTTTTTTTATTGTTTTTATTTGGAATGATAACAATAAAAAAGACGAAAGTTCCTGAATTTCAATAACTTTTTTGAACTTAAAAAAAAACAGCAGATGATACTTCCTTTTTATTTAATGAACCCATGAACAAAAAATAATCGAAAAATACAAATTTTAGGCCGCCTTTGATGTGTATCATCGATATCGGCGACTTTTTATCGATGATAACAGTATGAATGAAATATTTGGGAATTTAAAAAATGAAGAAACTTTATCCAATGTCAATTATTTGGAACAAATGAAATTTCAAAGGCCATGTTTAAAAAGAAGAATTGGGAAACCATATTCAAAACTAAACTTAAATGTTTACCAAAAATTACCAAAACAACAAAATTTTTCATTTCGAGCCACTTTCTTGAATTATTTGATGAAGACTGCTTCAAATAATTTGATTTACAGATTTCATCAAAGTTGCCGACAACTTTTTCTGCTTAAAAATATTCCATTGTGTCATTCAATTTTTATTGGAAACAAATATAAAATTAAATATTTCAAAGATTCCATATGTGGTAATGAGATGATAATTAATAGATTACCAGAAGTGTGTTTGGAACAGAATTTAATTGTTGAAAATTGCTACAATTTTGAAATATTACCTGTTATTATTCCAAAATTTAAAAGCTGTAATCTTGCACATTTAAAAATTTCAAACCAAAATTTTTCAACTGCAGAATATGAAATTTTAACTGAATCTAAACAAATCCGATTTATTAATTTTTCGTTGGTATCTATCAGAGACAAAAATGGATGTCCGATTACATTGCAGGATTTGCTTAAAAATTTACTGGACGCTTATCTCATTATGTAAGTTGAACACTCTAGGCATACAAAACAAAATGTTTCATTCTTTTTAGTGTCCCAGTAAAAATCTCTATTACTTCTGAAACCGCGGCATTCCTTTCTGAAATGAAATTAAATCAAGCTTATGGTCTAATAAGAATATTGATTTCAAAAATTTCTCTTAATTTTCCTTCAACTGAATTTGTTCAATTTTCTACAGTAAGCTTATCCCTGTTTTTGAATAATCTACAGTATTATTTGAAATATTGTTTTTAGGGAAATCAAACAAGAAAAGATTCAGTAATTCAGATATGCTGTGCCAGTGATATTAATGCTGAACAAAAACATGACATTTGCCTTTCATTTAGAAATGCGAAAAATGATTGGAAATTACGTCATCCACATAGTCAATCATTAATTCGTCTCTTCATTCTATATATGTTTTAAAGATCAAAAGTATAAAATTTTGTTAATTTCAATATTTTTTAATGTTACCGTTGATTTCATACATGGGCACCAGAGTCCAGATTTTTGAAATTTTGCTCACTCCAAAATATCCAAAGGGTCCCCCCTGCACAGCATGGTCACACATTCGTTCGACATAATGCCAAACGATGTTTGATCGATGTTGTAGATGTTGAATGAGTGATGTTAAACATTAATTATCTCTGTTAAATAGTATTGTTAATGTTTATTTATTTATTGGAATATTACAAGAAAGATGTATGAAAGATATTATTTTTTAAAGTTTTCGTTTTAATGCAATATTAGAGGAATGTGAGCAATTATAAGTTTTCGCTCCACTTTTTGATGATTTTCTTTTTCTATCTACTTTTTTTTGAACATCAATTAAAATGTGTTAATAGTTAAAATAGTTTTCTATGACCCCATAGATAAAAATTATGGTTAGTCCAACAATTTTTGAATGTTAATTACAGATTTTTTGCGTGATTTATGTATAATTTAGCAATTTGTCGTCTTTTACAGTATTCTTGGATAAATAAACTTTATTAATTGAACAAAAAACAATATGAAAAAATATAAATTAACAATAAGAGGAAACCGTTTGTGATTTTAAAAAAAAATTATTACGTTTTTCATTAATTTTTGGGCCTTTTCCAGGAATTCGTTTATCCATATCATTTTTTACATGATGAATCGATTCAGCGCCTAAAATACAAAGATATAATTGGTGTAACACTAATGACTACTAACTTTCTTCAGAAAAACGACCCCATGATCGGAAAGTTTCAACGAAAGGAATCACATGCTCTTTCAGCATATGTATTTTTGTTTTATTAAGAAAAAATTTGTTAGCATTATCACCATAATTTTTAACCAAGTTGAAGAACAAATTGATGTAAGCTTTCATTTCTTGAATTTCATCACTCGATAATTCTCTGGCAACAGCAAAACTTTGAATATTTGACGCAGCTTCAAAAAGGTCTTTACCGTAACCTTCATATACGATTCTTTTTTCATTCCCTTGTCGAAAATGACTCAAAATTCTTCTGCAGCCATTTCCGTTATATTCTTTAGCAGGATGGTGAGGCCTGGCGCCAGAATTATCGAGAAACTCTTTCAATCTAAAAATAGATACAAACATATATTCAATTTTTACGGTATGAAAAACAACTTACGGTGAATATTTATCACCTTGAGTTTTTTTAATAAAATCAATAATTTCGTTGACCAAGCTTATCAATATATGGACCGGTGGTGGCACGTAATGCGAAATTGGAATATTCTTTAATAATGGATAATCTGTTACTGATCCATTCATCCGTGGATTAGCATTATTATTAATAACTTCATCAGCATGAGCAACAATACTTTCAATTGTGCGAAGTGTTATATCTTCTGACTTGAGCGTTGGCCATTCACTTCTTTTATTTAAACATTTTGGGCATCCGCATACAGAAAAGCCACCTTGAATGCTTAAAGAGATGGATTGGTATTTAAGATCACCGATATACGTGCTATAAGATATGTCTTACTGTAGATACTGTAACTAAACGAACTTACATAATTACAGATTTCCAGCCACTTTTTGTCATAATACCATTTTGCATTAAACGAAGAATATCAGCATCAATTGGGCTCAATATTGGTTGTAACAAAGTTTTTGATTCTTTGCCAGGGCCGGACCAAATAATCATCAGTTTTTTAACGGATAAAGCTAATTCCAAGTCATTGAAAAACGCTACAATCTTAACAGTTGATCTTTCACCGTCGCCACCTATAACAATTTCTTATAATAGAATAAAATCTGGAAAAACACAAACCTCCATCTCCACCAATAGTTACACGAACATTGTCAAACTTCGAAAAATCATATTTTAGAACATTCTTTTCAATAATACCGTAGAAATCAGGTATCTTTGAATTCCGAAAATGGGCATCGTAAATTCTGTTCTCATTTCGTCGAACTGTTGATTGAGACGGTAATTGAATGCCTTCATTTGCCAACTCATTTCTTAAAATATCGTATTGTCCATGAGATAAGCGTACACGACTCTTAATTCTTGTTCCAGCAGCAGTATCTAATCTTGGTGGCGCTGATTGTGGACGTGGAAGTTCAAAGATAATCGAATCTGTTGGAGAATTTGGTGCAGATTGTGAAACCGCTAAGTCATCCGTGTTAATCATTATTGGTTCATTTAAGGTTGTAAAAGGTTCCAGATCAACGATAGGATTGGCAGAAACGATTGCTTGCAACTGATTAATGGTTTCTCGTTGTATATTGACTGTTTGTTCCAGTTCTAAAAACTTATTAGTTATTAATAAAGTATATATGTTGACTCACTTTTCTGTTTAATTTTTAAATTAGTATCATCAATCAATTTTCGACGCTTCTGTGCTTTTTCTTTAGCATTTTCTCGAAGTTCGGCTGCTTTCTTGATAGCCTCTTGAGTTCGATATCGATTTGATTGTTTAATTCTTTCTCTTTCATCAGTAATTGCAGCTTGTCGACGAGTCTGTACAACATTTACAAGGCCTTCTTTTCTTTTTGCTAGCTTTGATTTCGATGGAGCAGCTTCAACTTGTTCAGCAACATGTTGATCTTCATTTTGAACCCGATTATTAATTTTTCCATATTTTTTGTATCCATTTACCTTCTGACCATTCTCTTTACACTTTTTACGCATTTTTGAGATCGGCGGCATTCTAAAATACATTCAAGAATACTGTAAAAGACGACAAATTGCTAAATTATACATAAATCACGCAAAAAATCTGTAATTAACATTCAAAAATTGTTGGACTAACCATAATTTTTATCTATGGGGTCATAGAAAACTATTTTAACTATTAACACATTTTAATTGATGTTCAAAAAAAAGTAGATAGAAAAAGAAAATCATCAAAAAGTGGAGCGAAAACTTATAATTGCTCACATTCCTCTAATATTGCATTAAAACGAAAACTTTAAAAAATAATATCTTTCATACATCTTTCTTGTAATATTCCAATAAATAAATAAACATTAACAATACTATTTAACAGAGATAATTAATGTTTAACATCACTCATTCAACATCTACAACATCGATCAAACATCGTTTGGCATTATGTCGAACGAATGTGTGACCATGCTGTGCCCCTGTTGATTTTTTTCGAATTTTTTTCTCTCTTTTTTCTCTTCTTTTTTTAAATTTTTTTCGACTCGCTCTTGCTCACTTCAATCCTGCTCACTCCAGCCCAAATGCTCTGCTCACTGCACACTCCAGGTCCACAATGTGGACCCTTGTGGACCCCATGCCCATGTATGGTTGATTTTGTCTTGAACTTTTTTAAAATTCTTTTGTAATCTTTTAGATGGTTCTTTTTAACATGGCTATTTAACATTGGAGTATTTTTGCTTTGATCTTTAAAATATAAACAATTCATTCCATTGTCAGTTTTCCATATATGGTTTTACCATTTGGCACAGAAAGCAGCCTTTTTTTGGGGATGTCTTTCTTTGTTCACAGCATTGTTCAGTTAGATCAGGATTTTGTATAAATCGAACAGTTTTTGATTCAAAGTCGATATCTCCTTTGAAATATGGGAGTTTAAATTCTGGAGCTCTTCCATCTGATGGTGCTAATCGGCATCCGCAACATCGAAATTTTGCTTTTGTTTTCTTTTTATTGTATACGTGTATCGCAAATTCATCAAGTAATTCACCATCGATCATAGATTGATAAATAACATTTAGTTTATTTCTTTTCGTAACACCATTGATGATTCCAATAAATTCTGGCATTTATAGATATTCACGAAAAAATTTATTAAAAATGCTTTAATTATTTTAAAATTTCAAAACTGATTTATTTAAAAAAAAAAGAAAATAAGGATCTGTACTCAGATTCTATAAAAATCATAAAATTTGCATGTGAAGTAACTGGCATTCAAGGGTTGTTACATGTGCATGTTTGTGAAGAAAACATCAAAAAAAATTTTATTTATTAGCACCGAAATTTTATTTAATATGATCACGCTCAGTGTTACCATGACGCCGACGCCGGCGTCACGGCGTCAGCGTCACATTTTTTAAAAAGTGGTAACACTGATCCCACTTCAGAATCCGAGGATTACATTTGAAAAAAAACATAATCAAAGTCAGAATCTTCAAAATATTCTGCATCGGAATCGTGTAAAAATTAAAAAAAATTCACTGTAATCTGGTTAAAGAATCTCAGGATTCAGAATCCAGCGAAAAATTCTTTAAGAAAATATGTAAAGTTCTATTGAAATGAATATTTTTTTATACAAATTGTAGCGGTTTGTAATGTGTTCTAGTAAAGGTAAATAGTATAGGCCGGAGATTTAAAAGTTTTATGATGTCAAAGCGCTAACTTGCATTTTTTTTAGATTTTTTGTGGCAGTTTCTACTTGTGAAAATATTAGCATGAAATATTGAACTTTGGGGGGGGGCAGTGACATTTTATCTATTTTTTACTTTTTGGGACATTCAGAAAACCTTGGTGCAGCGGTGCATCCATATCCAAAAAACAATTTTGTCCTCCTATCTATTTTAATGTTAAAACAACTTCTCAATGTTTTATTTTGACTAGGGGTGACCCGCCCCTGCGGGGCGGCCACCCAAGATTCTTGCACTTTTTCTTACACACATGCAAATTTTGTCAATCCAACAGTTTGCAGACGACAGTTTGAATTTTACCGTTTGCTGTTGCATGCAAATTTTTCGTTTTTATTCTTCTTTTTTCGTGTTGTGAATGAAAAAATAAAAGCGTTACAAACCAACCAACAAACCAACGAACATTCTCCATTTATTTGAGGGATACCTCAAGTACTCGCTTCAGGGCATTGAACAAATGTGTTTAAATTTGTATTTTTATGAAAAATACAGAAAATGATCATGAAATGGCCGTATAGTAGAGCCTTGTTTTTTAATTACAGTCGAACCTCGATTTTACGCGATCCAAGGGATCGAGCAAAAACCGCGTAAAACACGTTGAAATCAAGCTGGTAGTCACGAATAGCGCTACTTTAAAGTAAAATCCAGAGCGTAGATTAAAACTTTATGGCTTGATTTTTGCATATTCTGAATCAGCAGAAAATTTGTGATCGAGTAATAGAGAGTTTTTTTAAATAATAGATTCCATAAAAAATACATTAGTTAAAAACGTTCAAAAAATTGACTTTCCCATACAAACCTTTATCAGATTTTTTTGAGCTTTAGCCAAAGTCTTATATTTCGAGCCTTATATATTTAGAATCAGCACGAAAAGCTTATTCTTGTAATAGAGAGATTTTTTTTAAATTTAATTGCTAAAAAAAATATACCTCAATTTGTATACGGACACAACGCCAAGAGAACCATGAAACACTGTGATTGATTCCAACGTGTAAAATCGAGGTCCGCGTAAGGTCAAGGTTCAAGTTATTTTGAAAATTTTTTCAGAAATTCTTATCATTATGACTTATATGTGTAGTATTAACTAAATGGCACTATTAATAATGCCATTTAAGTTATTACTACATTGTTTTTTTCTGGATTTGGAGTTTTGTAGTTAACTTTATTTCACAGTGTTCGGATGCCCTTTATTTAAAAAATCTTAGAAAATTTAGATGTTGATATCTTTTGGTCACTTTCTTTTTTTTTAAGATTATTAATATTGAACTTAAAATTCAATACTTTTTTTGTCTTTTATAATCCATCGAAGGTATCAAGTTTTGCAACTGCATCAAGCAAAGTATTAATCCACTAACACCTATACTGTATATTTGGGATAAAATATTATTTTAGCAATATTACCTCAACTTTTTAATTATCCCTATGTGGTTTGTTCTGGGTTTTAAGGGTTTAAACTTTGCCCAAAATTTTTTTTAGCATATATTTTATGGTAAACACTCAAAAAAGTTAATATCTCACATGTTTCGTGAAATTCAAAAATCATGAAAAATGACCAAAAAGGAGATATTTTTAAAAATTCCTAAAAACTCAGAAATATCATTGTGTATGCTTTAATTCATTGCAGAACCATGTAATTTAAATTAATAAAACATAAAAAAAATATTTTTGACCAAAAAACAAGTTTTGCGATTTTTTGTATTTTGGTATAAATATTGGTAGAAAACGGATATTTTAAGTTGATCCGAAATGTACAGATTTGATGTTGGTGGGCTGAAACTTTCCAAAAATGCTACAAATACATCATATGTCATCATAAAAGTCACCGGAAGGCGAATGATAGTCTTTTTCAAAAGTTATGAATTTTTATTGATGTTGGAGATATTGAATTTTGTTGAAGTCTACAAAAGTAGTACATGGAAAATTTTTTCGCTACCCCCTCGATTTTTGAGATAAAGGTATTTTTTGATGCCCAACTAGTTAAAGTTTATTAAAAAATATGAATGGCCGTTCGGTAAACTGTAAAAGTGGATTTTAGAGCCCAATTACCGTAATTTTAGGCCATTTTTGAACTTCTCAGGGGGATAAAACCTTTAAAAAGGGTCAAATATGAATACAATTGGGTTTTCCTGACTCAACACGTTCAGGGCTTTCGAATGGTACCACTTGTGAGATTTTCTGAAAATATGGCTTCAGAATCCAGATTCGGGGTCATGCATTCGGTATCTCAGAATCCACCTGAAAAATCTCACATATTATGACGAAATTCGAATTCCTGGACCCAAATTACCCTTGGAACACATTTTTAGCCGATTCTGAGACAAAAAATTTTCCTAGTGCCAAGAAATTCTCGATTGTTACAAAAAAAATCTCCGAAAAAACGTAAAAATAGATCAAAAATAAAAATTCGCTTATGAAAAAACAGAGGCGCGTAAAATCGAGGTCAGAATCCCTTATAGTTTTCTGAGGGGACCGCAAAAAAACCGCGTAAAATCGGGAATTGCGTAAAATCGAGGTGCGTAAAATCGAGGTTCAATTACAAGGAATTTGTTCTAGCTTTTGCCGGGACCGCAGAAAAACCGCGTATTTCTTAAAGATCGAGGTTCGTGTAAAATCGAGGCGCGTAAAATCGAGGTTTGACTGTATTTTATTTACAAAGCTATTTCAATATCTTTTTCGGAAATGGAGTCACCCGAAATAGTTTGGCACGCAAAAAAACGTCGATTGTAATACAAAAACTATTTTTTTCCCTCTCTCTCTCTTTTTAAAATAACTATCATCGGAGGACTTTTTTTATAAATTTGTCGCTGCTTCTTCAAATATTTTCGTTAAACTATTTATTAATGATCCCTCTTTAGCTCCTGAAAA